>PISX010001531.1:24298-192647 GCA_004024625.1 Mellivora capensis | reverse complement strand
ATGATACTGTTAAATGGAATAATTAATTTAACTCATCCTCTGTTGATTGATACCTGGTTCTTTTTCCAGTTAGTAAAAGCAGTGCTTCAGTGGCTATTTATGTATGGACCTTAGCAAAATTTTGTGAAATTTTTAAAAAATTTTGTAAATCTTTTTTTTTTTTTTTTTAAATTTTATTTATTTGTCAGAGAGAGAGGGAGAGAGAGCGAGCGAGCACAGGCAGACAGAGTGGCAGGCAGAGGCAGAGGGAGAAGCAGGCTCCCTGCCGAGCAAGGAGCCGGATGTGGGACTCGATCCCAGGACGCTGGGATCATGACCTGAGCCGAAGGCAGCCGCTTAACCAACTGAGCCACCCAGGCGTCCCGAAAAAATTTTGTAAATCTTAATTCTTAATAGATACACCAATATGTTTTAATAATTGTACTTTTGTACCTTGCTGATGTTTGTTTAACCCTTTCTAGATCTAAATTCCATTATACTATTAAAGGTTATTTTTTTTTTTCCTTCTCCCTGTTTTTGACCATCAGCATAGGAAGCAGTTCGAGTTTTCTTCATGGTTATTTTTGTATTATCTTTGTTCCTATAGTTTATAAACTTTCAGTAGATGAGATTAACTGCCATACATTTGTTATTACTCTCTCCTCTTCCACTGCTGGAATTTTAGGATTATATTATCACTGTTTATGTATGCCCTCGTACTGATAAATCAAGTAGAGGAAGTAAATTGCCTTTAAGTGTCTTTTGATCCTAATTACTGAAGGGAAAAAAACCCAAGGAAATAGGCATAATTTATTCCTCCTTCATTCTCTTTTCCTCTCAATTTTATTTTGCATCTGATTTGTCTACATTTATAACATTAAGTTTTTTCTTTTTATTTTATTTTTTATTTTTTTAAGATTTTATTTATTTATTTGACAGAGATCATAAGTAGGCAGAGAGGCAGGCAGAAAGTGAGAGGGAAGCAGGCTCCCTGCTGAGCAGAGAGCCCGACTCTGGGCTCGATTCCAGGACCCTGGGATCATGACCTGAGCTGAAGGCAGAGGCTTTAACCCACTGAGCCACCCAGGCATCCCAAGTTTTTCTTTTTAGTGTAAAAGTTGATTTTGTTTATTTTTCTGGTGTTGCAGAACATTCAGTTTTTACTTAGTAGTTTTCAGTTACAGAATACAGTATTATCAACTATAGTCACTACATTGTATGTTGAATTCTCAGGCCTTATTATTACAGGTGAAAGTTTTTACCTTTATATCAACCTTTCCCTATTTACTCCACTCCCAGCCTCTGACAGCCACTTTTTTACTTCTTTGTTTCTATGAGTTTTTCAGATTCCACATGTAAGTTCTACGCAATATTTGTTTTTCTTTGGCATATTTCACCGAGCTGTAATGCCCTCAGGGTTCATCCATGTTTGTGGAAACGTAGGGTTCCATTTTCTTGTGGCTGAATAATATTCCATTGTCTGTGTGTGTGTTTGTATGTATATTATATGTATATACATATGTATATTGTATCTTATTACATATTATATACATATTATGTATATGTATATAATATGTATATGTATCTAACCATATCTTTATCCATTAACTCATTGGTGGACATTTAGGTTGTTTCCATACATTCACTGCTGTGGATAATGCTAGAGGGAACAGGGAAGTGCATGTAACTCTTCAATATCATGTTTTCATTTCAACTTAATATTCTTTCATGATAATCCTCACATGTTGAAATCTTAACCCTACTTTAAATAGATGAGCCATGACTTTTCTGTTCATTTGATTCATATTTATCCTCATGATTTAAGGAAGGGTTCATAAAAACAACATTCCTTGCAGTCTGTGTCTTCTAAAATATTATCTATGATCCTTATATTTTAAACTGGTGCTTGAAACTCATGGATCTTTTTCTCTCTTCCTTTCTTAAGTACTTGATAGCATGTTTCATTGTCTTCTAACATTGAATGTTTCTGTGGGGATGTTTCTCTGAAGTAAGCCTGAATTTTTTTCTGTCTCATAAGTGACTTGATCTGGATCCTTCTTTTTTTATTTTATTTTTTATTTCTTATTTATTTTGTTTTTTTAATTAACATATAATACATTATTTGTTTCAGTGGTGCAGGTCTGTGATTCATCAGTATTACACAATTCACAGCACTCACCATAGCACAGACCTTCCCTAGTGTCCAGCACCCAGCACCCCCATCCCTCCCACCATCCTCCACTCCAGCAGACCTCAGTTTGTTCCCTGAGATTAAGAGTCTCTTACGGTTTGTCTCCCTCTCTGGTTTTGTCTTGTTTCATTTTTCCCTCCTTTCCCCTATGATTCTCTGTCTTGTTTCTCAAATTCCTCATATCAGTGAGAGCATGTGATAGTTGTCTTTCTCTTAACTTATTTCACTTAGCATAATACCCTCTTGTTCCATGTCATTGCAAATGGCAAGATTTCTTTTTTTTGATGGCTTGATAATATTCCATTGTATGTATGTGTGTATATATATATATATATCTCCCCATCTTCTTTATCCATTCAAGTGTTGATGGACATCTAGGCTCTTTCCACAGTTTGGCTATTGTGGACATTGCTCCTATAAACATTGGGGTGTACGTGTGGATTCTTTTAAGTCAAGTCCAGTAATTTAACCCAGGATGTGTTCCCTGCCCCCCACCCCGCCCCAGACATTTTGTTAATTTTTTTTTCCTTTTTTTTCTTTTTAAGTAAGCCCCACATCCACAATGGATGGAGCCCAACACAGGGCCTGAACTCAAAACCCCAAGATCAAGACTTGAGCCAAGATCAGGAGTCAAATGCTTAACTGAGCCACCCGCCATCCCTTGTTAAGAGATATTTTAAACATAGTGTTGAAGGAATTTTAAAGTGTTTACTACTTAGATTCTGTTACTAACATTTTATTGCACTTTATTATATTTTTCCATCTTTTCATTCTAGTAATTAAGATACATCTTGTTGTAATAGCATAGTGTTTCAGCTTTTCTTTGGGACTAAATATGCCCTTAAAATCTATAGATTCAGTGCCTGTATTTCTGGAAAATAGACTCTTAGATCAGAGAGTATATATGAGCTGAGAAAACACAGTCCAGATCAAACTTTATATTTGTCTTTATTGGGACGCCTGGGTGGCTCAGTTGGTTGGGCGGCTGCCTTCGGCTCAGGTCATGATTCCAGTGTCCTGGGATCGAGTCCCACAACGGGCTCCTTGCTCGGCGGGGAGCCTGCTTCTCCCTCTGCCTCTGCCTGCCACTCTCTCTGCCTGTGCTTGCTTGCTCGCTCGCTCTCTGATAAATAAATAAAAAATTAAAAAAAAGTCTTTATTCCCGTATGTTCCCATATATTTATATTATTTTGAAATTATAGATGTAATTTTATGTTCTTTGTCATTAAATTAGGAAAGCATTTTCACATATTTTTTGGCCTAGTAATAAGTAGTGTTGCAGCTGGTATCTTTATGTGTATGGATGGATGCCTTTGGATTTTTTTTTTTTTTTTTTAGAAAAATCCTTGTGGGGACGCCTGGGTGGCTCATTTGGTTAAGCGGCTGCCTTCGGCTCAGGTCATGATCCCAGCGTCCTGGGATCGAGTCCCACATCGGGCTCCTTGCTTGGCAGGGAGCCTGCTTCTCCCTCTGCCTGCCACTCTGTCTGCCTGTGCTCGCTCGCTCTCTCTCCCTCTCTCTCCGACAAATAAATAAATTAAAAAAAAAAAAAAAGAAAAATCCTTGTGACTGTGATTTACTGCATCAAAGATTGAAAACATTCCAGCTATATATGTGTGTGTGTGTGTGTGTGTGTGTGTGTGTTTGTGTGTGTACATATATATATATATATATTTTTTTTTTGGTAACTTATTGCCCCATAAGGATATTACTTTGGCACTGTACAAATATGTAAGCTTTATTGAAATTTCAGGAACTTCAGATACTAGCAACTTAAAAGAAATAATTTACTAAATGTAAATGGTAGTTTTGCTTTAAGTTGATAGTGCTCTTAAATTGGATAATGTGTTTTTATGAAAACTTTATTCTTGGGTTCTTTGAGATATCAGTGTTAACGGATGAGGAAATACTACCTGAAAGGTTAAAGCAGTTTTCTCAACTGGCACAGCTTAGAAGGAGAAAGTCCAGTTGTCAGAAAACAAATGTTTATGTTTTTTTCTTACTCCTGGAAGAAACTAATGCATATTTTTACATTATTATATATGGTAATTTGTCCCTGATTTAAGAGCAGCCAACCTGCAAAACCATGACAGAATTGTTACAGGATATACTGGATAGGCTTTTCTCCGATAATTAATGATCATAGTACATTTTGGCTTATTGGAGGATTTCCCCTTAGGAATATAAGCAGATTATATATTTTTGATGTCTACTAGGTTTCTCCAACTAAAGCAATTATCTAATAGTTTTATGGTTCTCAATGTTTGTACGGTGGAGTCAGTTCTGGTACTTCAAAAAAACACTCATGTCTCCATCACAAGATTTAATTGGTCTGGTTAAAAGGTATTTAGATAGTTCTAATAAGCAATTAAGGTTGACAACTAATGGTCTCAATGTTTGAAATAATTGTAGTTGTTTTTGATGGTTTTTAAGGTAGCTATGTGTTTTGAGGCATCTTGTTGAAATCCCCTGGTCACTATCTTACCCTAGCTGGATTGTTATAATACATTGATAAATCTGAATCTTTTTTCTTTGATATAAGTAATACATAATTCATTCTGTTTTCAGTCATTAAAATGGGTAAGATAATGTTTACCTTGTTAGGGTTATGATGCCTACTTTGTTATGGTTATGTTATTAGGGCTATTGGCACGTAGAATAACTTTAACTGTTAGTATTTTGTTATATAAATTTTTGATATAGTGATTTATTAAGAAAGGCTTGAGGCAATTTATGTTCACATTAGAAATTTCAGATAATGTGATAAGAGGAAAGGGAAGTAAAAGCAACCAATAATTGTGCCACTCAGAGTATTTCAATATTTTTTAATCCATGTGTGTATGCACATATAGTTTGGTAAGATATTCCAAAGATTTTTAGCACATGGGCAAAACAAGTGTACTTTTTCTAATCTTATACTACTCTGGAACCCCTGTTCTTGATGATATGGCAGGGATTGGTGACTGTGGAAATGTTCATCTTGTTTATTTTTAAATTTTCTTTTAAGATTTTATTTATTTATTTTACAGAGAGATCACAAGTAGGCAGAGAGGCAGGCAGAGAGAGAGAGAGGGAGAATCAGGCTCTCCGCTAAGCAGAGAGCCGGATGCGGGGCTTGATCCCAGGACTCTGGGATCATGACCTAAGCCATAGGCAGAGGCTTTAACCCACTGAGCTATCCAGGTGTCCCTGTTCATCTTGTTTAAAATAATCTTGTTAGTATCAGAATTCAGCCCTTCCCCACTTATAAGAATTCTCTCATTGCTTTTTTTCATAAGAAATTGACTTTGTGTGGGAGGAATCTTATGCTAATTTTACTGGCAGAGATACTCTTTGGAAGTCAAACAGTATCCCATTATTCTTACTGTTTGTTCTTTTTTTAATTTTTTTTTTTAAATTTACTTATTTGTCAGAGAGAGAGGGAGAGAGAGCGAGCGAGCACAGGCAGACAGAGAGGCAGAGGCAGAGGGAGAAGCAGGCTCCCTGCCGAGTGAGGAGCCTGATGGATGCTGGGATCATGACCTGAGTGGAAGGCAGCCGCTTAACCCACTGAGCCACCCAGGCATCCCTTACTGTTTGTTCTTATGTGCCCTCTGCTCATGTCTCCCAAGGCATCTTTTTGGGCTTTATATTCACAGCTGAATATATGAAAATATAGCTACCATTTATTCTGTTTTTAGTATGTTCCAGGCTTTACATTAAAAGTTACTACCCATTTTAATTTCTTAACATAAAGATACTTATTTGATTAATTACATAGCTTATAATATTCCATTATAAAATAATATACAAAATAATATACAAAAAAAGCTAGGTATATGAGTATGAATAAGTTACTAAATGTATTGCCAGCAATAGAGAATCTGTGTGATTACTGATTTAAAAAATATAGAAAGGGAAGGTAAAAGTATTAATGTGTAATCAATGTTTTATAGATCTCATGAGGCGTCAGGAAGAACTCAGACGCTTGGAAGAACTCAGAAACCAAGAGTTACAAAAACGGAAGCAAATACAACTGAGGTAAAAGAACATTATTGTAATATGTATGTGAATATATTTAGTTTTTGTTGTGTTTTTAATAAAATTCCCTACTGCCTACTATAAACAAGTTGTACAAGTTAGAAAATACAGAAGAAATAACAAAATGTGTCTATATTTTGACTGTACTCTGGGAATCTCTCTATAAATTAGCATAATTTTTTTGTACTATGATTATTTTAAGCTGGTTATGGATATTTGATTGCATTCACTGTGAACATACATAAAGGGCTTAGATATTGCATATAATTTGTTGTAAGAATGTACTGTGATTTACTGGATCATTTTTCTAGAGATGGACATTTTAGTTTTTAGTTTCAGTTTCTAGTTTTTCCATGTGTATAATACTATTGTGAATGCTTTTATATATCTTTGTGATTCTGATAATTTGCTTAAAAAAAGATTTGTGGGAGTGGAATACATGATAAGGGATATGGGTATTTAAAGTCTTAGTGTAAAATGGGCAACTGTGATGGTCAACTTAGTCTTCTAGGTTAAATAAGGACTTTGAGGAGTGGTTGATCCAAGATGTATAAAAAAAATTAACAGCTTTTCTTGAACTACAGTATTTAATTGTGAAATATGATGAGATAAATGTTACTCTTAAAAGTTGTTAAAAATCAATGGGGTGCCTGGGTGGCTCAGTGGGTTAAAGCCTCTGCCTTTAACTCAGGTCAGATCCCAAGGTCCTGGGATCGAGCCCCACATCAGGCTCTCTGCTCGACGGGGAGCCTGCTTCCCTCTCTCTCTCTCTCTGCCTCTCTGCCTACTTGTGATCTCTGTCAAATAAATAAAATCTTTTAAAAAGTTGTCAAAAATCAAAATAGTTAGGAAATGTTATGAACAGAGCTATGATAGATTAAAGAAAACTTAAAGTTTTGGTTTTTTGTTTAAAAGAACTTTTTTTTTATTTCTAAAGATTTTATTTATTTATTTGACAGAGAGAGAGATCACAAGTAGGCAGAGACAGGGAAGCAGGCTCCCCTGAGCAGAGAGCCCGATGTGGGGCTCAATCCCAGGACCCTGAGATCATGACCTGAGCCGAAGGCAGACGCTTAACCCACTGAGCCACTCAGGTGCCCCTTAAAAAGACTTGTTAAAAATATTTATTTGACAGAGAGGGAACACAAGCAGGGGGAGTTGGAGAGGGAGAAGCAGGCTTCCTGTTGAGCAGGGATCGTGATACGGGGCTCAGTCCCATAATCCTGGGATCATGACCTGAGTTGAAGTCAGATGCTTAACTGACTGAGCCACCCAAGCACCCATAAAACTTTTTAAAAAATAATTTTAGAGAGAGAGAAAGAGCAAATGTGGGGTGGAGGGTCAGAGGGAGAGAAGGAATCTCAAGCAGACTCCCCTCTGAGCATGGGGCCGAATCTCAGGGCCCTGAAACCAACAGTCGGATGTTCAACTAACTGTTCCACCTGGATGCCCAAAGTTTTTTGTGCTTTATTTTATTTATTTTTATGATTTTTATTTATTTGATAGAAAATACAAGCAGGAGGCGTAGCAGGGAGAGGGAGAGGGAGAGGGAGGGAGAAGCATACTCCCCGCTGAGCAGAGAGCCAGATGTGGGCCTCCATCCCAGGACCCTGGTGGGAACATGACCTGAGCGTAAGGCAGTCGCTTAACCATCTGAGCCGTCCAGGCACCCTTGTTTTATTTTTAAAGATTTTATTTATTCATTTGAGGCAGAGAGAGCATGAACAGGAAAAGCAGACCCCCTCTGAGCTGGGAGCCTGGCTTAACCATCTGAGCTGCCCAGGCACCCCTCAAAGTTTTGTGTTTTAAAGTGTTATAAAAGTAGTAAGTGCTTGTGGTAGAATGTAAGGTGCTTAATGGCAAATAAAAAAAAAGAATGCAAAGAGGTGTCAAGTGTCTTTATGGTCTGGAGATAAGTAGTATTCAGTATATTTTAATGTATTTTTTCTAATTTTGTACCTGCTGTTATCAATGTGTATATGTTTCTGTCTTACAGTTACTCTTACTTATTCTCAAATTATGATATTTGGGCAGACAATGTCAGCATTCTGATTATAAGTCCCCATATGCCCCAGCTTGTGAATCAGAAATTATAAGGGTAGAGCCCCACCACCTGTGCTTAGTATTCCAGGTGATTGGTGTGCATCATAAAGTTCGAGAACCACTATTATATAGAATTCCCCATTTAATCTCCTTACACAAGGGACCTTTTTCCAATTTCTTCATCTTTGTTTTTTTTTCCCTTTTTATGTTAAAGGTTGTAAGTATGTATGTTAAAGTCTGTTCTACTTGTACAAAGAAAAAGAAGCCTTCCCTCCCAAATATAAAACTCTGACTCCATATTTCCCTTATATTTATATTTGACAATTAGGCTTTTAGAATTAATAATCTTACCCTTCACTTGCCCCCCCCAAAATAAATAAATAAAATAATTTAACCAGACAATGAGAGAGAATCATAAGAAGGCATTTAAAAAACACACACAAATGGGGGTACCTGAGTTAGCTCAGTCAGTAGGGCATGCAACTCAGTCTTGGGATTGTCAGTTTGAACCTCACATTGTGTGTAGAGATTACTTAAAAATAAACTCTTTAAAAAACAAACAAACAAATGAATAATTGCAATTGCAAGTAAATAACATGGCATTGCAAGTAAATAACATTAACACTCTGAAAAGGAATGGGGAAGAAATTAAGAAATCTCCATAACTTTTGAAAACACTATCTTGACTGGACACTATAGGCCAATTAGAAGAAAAGCAATATATTTGGTAATCTGGTTAATGTGTTTCTTACAGGAATATGGGTTAGTAGTTCTGAAACTATTTTTTGTATATACTTTTTTCCCACTTTGATCAGGTCTTTAGTGAAAAGAATGTATATACTTTTTTGAGCGAACAGATAAGTAAATATAGATAAGGAAACACGGGTTTCTCATTGTTGGAGAAAGAAAAAAGAGAGAAAGGCTAAAACTAAAATGAATCCTGTGATGTTGAATTGGGATCAAGGTTATCAGAACTCAGTGGTATTTAACTTAGAGAAGTACAGATGTATGTATATATGTAGATTCACATACATACATACGTACATACATACGTACATTCCATAACTCCTGTCTACCTAGAAGCAATGATGGGATGCCTCAGTAACAATACACATAGAGGGCCCAGATTCTTGTTCCAAACACCATTCTCTAATAAAAGGAGCTAGGGTTTTGTGGAGAAGTAGTTGATTCCTGGACTAAAAAGTCCAGCATGAGCCTGGAATGTTGTACCCGGGAATAAGAGAGTACAGGTGTACCTCTCATATACTGCAGGTTCAGTACCAGACCACTGGAGTAAAGCAAATATCGCCATAAGTATATCAAATGCATTTTTTAGCCTTTCCAGTGCATGTAAAAGTTATGTTTACACTATACTGTAGTGTAACAAGTGTGTAAAAGCATTAGGTTTAAAAAAATATACACACCTTAATGAAAAAACACTTTAATTGATAAAAAGTGCTAACCGTCATCTGAGCTTTCAGTGAATTGTAACCTTTTTGTTGGTGGAAGGTCTTTCCTTGATGTTGATGGGCTTCTGCCTGATAAGGGCAGTGGTTGCTGAAGGTTGGGAAGCCTGTGGCAATTTTGGACTCTTTCAGCTGACTGATCAGGGTGGTGGTTGCTGAAGGTTGGGAAGGCTGTGGCAGTTTTTGACTTTATTCCACAGACGATTTCTCTAGTGTGTGATGCTGTTTCATAGCATTTTACCCACAGTAGAACTTCTTTCAGAATAGGAATCCTCTCAAACCTCTCTTACAGACATACCTGGGAGGTAACTGCAGATTTAGATCTAGACCAGTGCTGTAGAGTGAATATCACAATGAAGTGTGTCACATGAATTCTTTGGTTTCCCAGCACGTTAATATGTACACCTATAAACTGTAGTTTATGAAGTGTGAAATAGCATTATGTTTAAAAAAACTGCATGCCTTAATTAAAACAATACTAATCAGGTTGGTGGTTGGTGAAGGTTGGGTGGTTGTGGTAATTTCTTAAAATAAGATGATATTGAAATTTGCTTCATGAATAGTCTTCCTTTCAGAAAGGATTTTTCTGTAGCATGTGGTGCTGTTTAGTACCATTTTATCTATAGTAGAACTTCTTTCAAAATCAGGAGTCCGTCCTCTCAAACCCTGTTGATGGGTTATCAACTGCATTTCTGTAATATGCTTAAGTTCTTTGTTGTCATTTCAACAGTCTTCACATCATCTTCATCAGGAATAGATTCCATCTCAAGAAACCACTTAATTTGCACATCCATAGAAGCAGCTCCTCATTTGTTTAAAGTTTTATCATGGGATTGCAGCAGTGTGCTCCCATCTTCAGGCCCCACTTCTAGAAGTTTCTCATTTTACTTTGCCCAGGTCCATCAGAGGAATCATTGTCTACGGCAGCTATAGCCTTATGAAATGTATTTACTAAATGTATTTATACATTTATAATATGTATTTATTAAATAATAAGACTTGGAAGTTGCATTTGCTCCTTGATCTGTGGGCTGCAGAATGGATGTTGTGTCAGCAGGCATGAAACCAGCATTAATCTTGTTGTCTATCACCATCAGACCTCTGGGGTGACCAGGCACATTGTCAGTGAGCAGCAATATTTTGAAAAGGATCTTTTTTTCCTGATCAGTAAATGTCAGTGGTGGGCTTAAAATATTCAGTAAACCACGTTGTAAGTAGATGTGCTGTCATCCAGGCTTTGTTGTTCTATGTATAGAGCACAGGCAGAATGGATTGAGCGTAATTCTTAAGGGCCCTAGGGTTTTCAGAATGAATGGTGAGCATTGGCTTCATCTTCAGATCACCAAGCAGCGTTAAGATAATCAGCCTATCTTTTGAATCCAGGCATTGACTTCTCCTCTATGGCTATGAATGTCTTAGATGGCATCTTCTTCTAGTATAAGGTTATTTAATCTACACTGAAAATCTGTTGTTTAGTGTACCCACTTTGATTAGTTATCTAAGCTAGATCTCTGGATAACTTGATGGCAGCTTCTGGATCTCTGCTAGCTTCAGACTTTTTTCCTGCAGCTTCCTCACTTTCACCTTTTTACAATTGAATAGCATTAGGGCCTTGGTCTGGATTTAGGTCTTGGCCTAAGGAAGTTATTGTGGTTGGTTTGATCTTCTATGCAACTACTTAAAAGTCCTCCATTTCAACAAAAAGGCTGTTTTGTTTTCTTATCATTTGTATGTTTACTGGAGTGGCACTTTCAGTTTCCCTGAAGAACTTTGCATTTACATTCACAGCTTAGCTAACTGTTTGCTGTAGGAGGCCCAGCTTTTGGCCTTTTTCGGCTTTGGGCAAGACTTCCTTGCTAAGCTTAACCGTTTCTGGCTTTTGATTTAAAGTGAGAGACATGCAGCTCTTGACTTGAACACTCAGACCATTCTAGGTCTAGTCATCAGCCTAATTTCCATCTTGTTGTGTCTCAGGGAGTAGGGAGGCCCATAGGGGAGGAGACAGATGAGAGGGAGAGAGATGGGGGAACAGCTTGTTAATGGAGCAGTTAGAACACACATAGTATTTATTGATAAGGTTTGGTCTTATATGGGTATGGTTTGTGGGGTCTCAAAACAGTTACAGTAATAAGCAACATCAAAGATCACACATCACCATTACAAATATAATAATAATGATGAAATATTGTGATAATTACCTACCAAAATGTAATACAGCGACTCACAAAGTGAACAAATGCTTTTGGAAAAAATGGGGCCAATAGATTTGCTTGATATAGAGTTGCCCCAAACCCTCAATTTGTTTAAAAAAAAAAAAAAAAAAAAAAAAAAAAGAACCCAACAAAAAACCCTCACTGTATCTGTAGTGCACAGTAAAGCAAAACCAAATAAAACGAAGTAGGCCTGTACTCATAAAACATGAGGCATACTGAAACTATACAGGAGGCAAACTGAAGGTGTTCCTAAATGGCCAGAATTGGAACAGTTTCAGCAACAAAATAAAAAATTGTAGTATTAGATTTTAAACTGTAGAATAAAGCATATAACCATGAATCCATACTGATAGAAGTAAATAATTAAATGAACAAATGAAGAGAATGAACAACTCTTTTTATAGTAGAATTCCAGTTAATCAGTGTGGAAGGAATGAGAGAAAAATCACTAGTGGGACAAACACTATAATAATAATTAGTCACAGACACAAATAATAAAAAGTTACAGATAAGATTTACTGACTAATGTTCAATTCTCCTGAAACTTGGGAAACACAGCTTGAATACTCATTTGTATTAGGTACAAATGGAAAAACGGTAAACGTAAAGTGCAGAAGCGATAGCACCATTACCATGTTTAAGGTTCATATCACCTGTAATAAGACATTGATACCAAGAACTGCTTGATACGATTCAGTCAGAGAGATACATTGTCATTTCTGTGGGAATTTTTGGCAAAAAATTTATAACCTCAGGCTAGTCCGTGAGGAAATACAACATGAATCCAGATTAATGACATTGTACAAAATTATCAGTTCTCTTTAAAAAAGTGTCAAGTTCAGGGACGCTTGGGTGGCTCAGTTGGTTGAGCGGCTGTCTTCGGCTCAGGTCATGATCCCAGTGGCCTGGGTTCGAGTCCCACATCGGGCTCCTTGCTCGGCGGGGAGCCTGCTTCTCCCTCTGCTTCTGCCTGTGCTCGCTCGCTCTCTCTGACCCTCTCTCTCTCTGACAAAGAAATAAATGAAATCTTTAAAAAAAAAAAAAAGTGTCAAGTTCACCCTGAGGCGAGTGGGGAGGAAGGTGTTTCGCGCACCCAGGCTGGAGACCGTGGCCTGGCTCTGTGTACATGGTAGACCTCTCCTGCAAGGCTAGGAAGTCAGGGTGGCAAGTGCTAGACACCTGACTATGGCACCACCTGGGTGGGCTTCTGCCTCAGCTGGGCATGGTATACCCTGAGAAACTGCTGCCCCACAGGTCCAGTACAAGTTCTAGCAGTCAGTGACAGAGCAGGGCTCCCATGGCCCAAGTACCCCCAACAGTGCCATGCCTGCATTCCTGGAATGCCCCCAGGCTTTCCAGTGCCATCGCCTGGGTTTTGCAATGGCAAATGATGGAGCTAGGAATGTGGTCTGCTGGAGGAAGGAGTGGTGTCCAAGATGATAGAACAGAAGTTGAGGAAGAGTAGGAGAGAAGGAAGAAAAAGGAGTTGAAAGAGAGAATGTCACTAGAGGAGACCAAGGAACACATCCTGAAACTGTAGGAGAAGCTTTTGGTCCTACAAGAAGAGAAGCCACGAGCTTTTCTTGCAGCTCAAGAAAAGTTTTACATGAGGCTGTGCCCTGCCACTTTTAGCCCACCCAAACAGAGGTTCTTCAGCCTTGTGGTGCCTTGTACTTAAAAAAAGCAGATTGAACATGGTAACCGCAGACTGGACTTCCTCCCTATGCTCCACGAATCCAGTTTCTGGACTTCTTGCCTCACCTTGGCTTCCTCCTGCATGCAGATGCAACGAGCAGGAAAGTCAGGCTTTTTGCCTTTCCTGCTGCACCTGCAGATACAATCAACGGAAAAGTCAGACTTTGTACCTCCCAGCTAACCAGGCCCTTGGCTCTCAGCATAGCCAAAACCTGTGATTCTAGCACAAATCACACTTTATTTTCAACCTCACCTCTACCCTCTGCTGTGGGTGAGGATCCTGTCTGCCCCAACCCACCTCAATGAAACCTCACTACCACTAGAAAGAAAAAAAAAGGTCAAGTTCATGAAAGACCAAGAAAGACTGAATGTGTCTAGGAACTTACACTAATAATTGTCAAATATATCCTGTACTTGCAAGACAAAGCAAATAAAATTATAGCAGTTAAACTGAAGAAATATAGCTGACTGAGGCTACTGCTATACAAGACTGCTTTAATTGTTAACAAGCCAGGAGTGTGGACTCTGCTTTTTTGTTTGATCTTAGAATATTGACAAAACTGGCTTAAGAGAGTATATTTTGAGAGAAATGATTTATTTGGAGTATGCAGGTTTCCAGTTTTCCTTTCAGTGCTACAAATAGATTACTAGGTTTCTCATAGGTCACTTAATTTTTCAGAGGCTGTGGCAGTGAAGGAATACTAGGACAAGGGATGATGAGCTAGTTCAAGCTGTGACTTGACCACTTAATAAATCATTTATTTCTTCATTCTCTTACCACTCTTCTGCTCATTTTATGCCATTTGTTAATAATATCTTCTGTACTGAGTCCTTGAATAGGTGTGGAGAGCATAGTGCTAAAACAAAGAGTAGCAGGACATTGTTATCCATTAGTTATATCATAGCTTACTTTCTAGATCAAAATCCTAGAAAAATATATGAGACCTGAAAATAATTAGTGGGTTCAAATTAAATTGTAAAATTGAGATTTTATCTATTTCCAATTAGTTATAACATGAAGGACGTTAAAATTTTTCATACTTTTTTAGTTCCATTTGTAAATGTTACCTAGGAAGTTATCTATCCTTCACCTGAAGAGACATTAAATATACATATAAAAATACTCATTAAAGCATCTTGTGAAATAGAAAAAATTAAAAGTGTGTATCTGTGTGTATATATATATAAGATAGGGAATATGTGAATATTATCTGTAAGTTCTGATTATAGAATTGTTAGTGTGGCACCAACTTATTTCAAAACAAAATAGAAATTCTTGAATTTATGGACAGAGGATTGGAAGGAAAAAAATAACTGTTTTAAATGACTTTACCTTTTTACTCCTGATTTGTAAATCTGTTCTCAAGTTTTATCAGAAAAAAGTTGCTTTAACAATGGGAGAAGTACATTACAAATTTTGTTTAAAATACTTGTGTTTTTTTTTTAAATTTCATGGCAATACATATATAAAATAAAACTCAGTGATATATATGTAAATTAAATGGTCCTGTTTCTCAGATTATTCCCAGTATGATGTAAACTTTTTCTACCCTTCCGTGTCCCTTCTTCAAGTGATTTTTAAAATCAGTAATAGGAATGCTATTTTTTTTACTTGCTTTTTTCTGTGACAGCTACATTTTAGATACTTTTTTTTAGATATATTTTGTTTCAGTAAATGCAAATGTGCCTTTGTTAATAGTTATTTTGTATTCCTTGGCATCAATGAGCCATACTTGTTTCCCATTTATAATTGATCATGTCTTCAACTTCTTGCCTTTAATGCCACAGCGTATATCTATATATACATATATTCTTATATGTTTATGTAGATATTTCTTTTTAGTTTATTGGAAATGGACTTGCCCATTTAAAATTCCAATACATGTCTTGAGTTATCCCTGAATAAGTTTGTTGTTGTGATTCTGAAACCAAAAAAACTTTGAAAACCAAAAGCTTTTTCATGTATCATTTAGTGGCAGGATCTGATAGGAGCCTATTTGATGAGAAAACCTGACCTGCATTTATGTTGGGGTCTTGTCAGACCTTTATTATTTTCAGAAAAGTGAATGTTCATCTTACTGCAGAAATAGCAGTATGTTTGATTGCTGGGTCCTGTCCCAGATCCTGTTAGTAATATAATAATTGTATATGGACCCTTTTTGAAATCAGGAAAAACCAGTTTCAAAACATACGTAGTAGTGGAGTTTTTGGATGGAGGATTTTTACCTCTACCTATATGTCTTTTCAGCTGTGTGAATATGAAAATATTTTCTTTACCATAAAATTTATGAGTGTGTTAATGTCTGAGAAGTAGATTACCCATTTTATTTGAAATTCATTTTACCTGAATAGAAATGTGTATTGGGGACTTAGAGAAAAATCTCAAAATAGTCTAGATTTTGCTTAAAATCCCTTAGGAACATTTTTGCTTTGTGGTCTGACCCAAACTCCTCTAACAGCTGGGTTTTCTGTTGTCTGTGGGAACCCCCCCCTTTTTTTTTTAGTTCTTGGACTTGGTTTTGGGGACGCATTCTACAAGAAACAACGGTATCTTGAAATTCGAGTCTTAGTGTAGGAAGGTACTTACAAAAGCAATGTAGAAAATGAGACAATGAGAGGACATCAGTATTATATAGTCTTTACTCTTGAAGTTGTTTCTTGAGTAGAGGGTATATATACTTGAATTTGCATTGACATAAATGCCAATATAATGTGAGTCTATTTGGTATTATTTTGTAGGTTTTTTTTTTCTTAGTCATAACTAATTACTGACTTATTTGTAATTCTGAACACATATAGTTCAATATTTTTTTCTCCCACATACCTCTAAGGCTGAGGTTGGCATACTTTTTCTGGGAAAGGGCTAAGGGCTAAGTAGTAAATATTTTAGGTTTTGCAGGTTATAGGGTCTTTGTCTCAACTACTCAGCACTGCTCTGGCCCAAAGGTAGCTATAGACATTAAGTAAATGATTGTCTTCTAAAACTTAATTTATAACAACAGATGGTAGGCTGACACCAGTTCCAGAAGTTTTCCTCAATGGGTTGATAAAGTGGGGAAGAGGGGGTTTGTTAAGGGTTCCTTTGACACACACAGATTTTTTTGACTAGGCGGTTTTGTTCTTTGTAGTGGTCTCTATCAGGATTAGTTCTGAGTGCCTTTAAGAACTCTATTATGCCAGTGATAGATCCCAGGCTTTTCTCTTTATACAGTAATAGAATACATGTTTGAGCTCTTGGACTCCTGATTTCTTGACTATAGATACATTGACCATCTTAGTTACGTGTTATTACTCTGTTTTTTAATTTATCCTAGTTATTTTATTTCTTTGGGTTATTTGATTTATTAAAGGCTTAGAGCAAACTAGAAGAAGGAAAGTAAATATAGTAAGTCAATCATCATTTACAGATTTTGTATCAAGTAACCCGTGTAGATCATTTTGTGTAATTGTGTAAATGATTTTGTGTAATCGTGTAAATGATATTAAGTCCCTGGAATAAAATACCTGATCATAGCTTACATGTCAGCTCTGCTGAAATTTTTATTTGAAAATCTTTCAGACATGAGGAAGAGCATCGACGCCGTGAGGAAGAAATGATCCGACACAGAGAACAGGAGGAACTGAGGCGACAACAAGAGGGCTTTAAGCCAAATTATATGGAAAATGTAAGTAAAATACTAGTTAACTGAAATTATTTTATATTGTCAGGTGGACAAGGCATATTTAGAATTCTTTGGATATTGGTTTATATATTTTTAAATCTTTATGAATTTGTCATGTTTGTTTATGTTAAACTAATGATTTTCTTAACCTCTTACAGGCAATAACTTAAAAGTAGTTTCTGAAGATACTATTAATGTTTTATAAAAAAGATGTTCAATTTTTATCTTTTTTTAATATGTGGTTCTAAATTAGAACTCTTGGTAAATCATCTCTACTTGATTGAATTTCAACATTTATTGATAATAAAAATTCTTTAGGGGCACTTGGCTGGCTCAGTCAGAAGAGCATGAAGCTCTTGGTCTTGGGGTCCTGAGTTCAAACCCCACATTGGGTGTAGAGATGATTTAAATAAATAAACTTAATGGAATGACATAAATAAAAATCCCTTAAATTGGAAGATACTAGACAAATACAAATGTAGGCCAGTATGTTCTCATCACCCAACCATGACAGTAATCGCTACATAGCTGATCTTTTCATCTACCCACTTTTCCTGAATTATTTTTTATTAAATCCCTGAATTTATATGGTTTTACTAATATGTGTTTCAGTATGTATCCCTAGAAAATAAGGACTCTTTTTAAAAATATCTTTGTCATATCTTAAAAATTGTCACTTCTTTAATATTAACTAGTAAAAGCCCACATTTGCCCAGGTTTTATAAAGGTTTTTATTTTGTTTACAACTGGTTCAAATTGGCTGACAAATCCAGTGTTTTTAGTCTGTAGGTTTTCTCTTCATCTTTTAAAATTAAGGAATAATTTTTTAAGAAATAGGCCCTTGTTGTTTTTCACATCTTGGATTTTGTTGAATTTATCCTTGCAGTGATGTTTAACAAGTTTCTCTATCCCTGAATTTCTTTTAAACTGGAGCTCTGAAGATTTGGTCTGACTCAGGTTTTTTTGGGAAGGCAAAATGGTAGGGCAAACAAGGATACTTCAGATATGTTAAAATCCCCATGTTCTTAATGTGAACTAACAAGAAGTCTTACTATTCACATTAGATGAATGCCATTTTAACAGTCATTATTCTGAAAAATATTTACTGGTGTTTTCTTCCCTACCTATTCAAAAGTCATGTTTCTTTAATAAAGTTTCTGAGGCTAAAGGTATTAATTCAAGTCACTCTTTTACTGACCTTCTGCCCCCATTCTTCTGTGCCTAGAAAAATTTTAAACTTCTTTTCTAAAAAAGAATACACACAGTAAAGTACATCCTAACTTGTATAATAACAACAAGAAATTTTTATCTTGGTTACATCAAGTAAATATCCTTTGACTAAAAATTATGTGGCATTTAAATTCAATTAGAGAAGTTTCTTACTATTTATAAGTTGTACTAAAGGTTTAATTTGATTTTTAAATTCCATTACCAAGTTAGTTGAGTTTTCAAGCATCACATAGTTTCTTCAAATTTCTAGCATTTCTAGCATCATTTTGGAATTCTCTTTTTCCTACTTGGATACATAGTCTTTGCTTATGATGTATTTTAAATGTGGTCTTAGATCTTTTGGTTGTTAAATGTGAACATAAATCTGTTGGATTTATCAATGTGAGGATATTTTATGATGTTATAAAAGTAAGTGGAATTAAAATTTTTTGGTCCATATTTTGAAAACTAGTGACTAAGTTTTTATTTTCAAATATAATCAAGATGTAAACCACATATAGTACATTTCCTAGGAAAACTTTATTTTGTTCCATTGAGGATTAGGAAATTCTTCCTTGTCCTTTTATGTATCTGAACATTTCTTTTCCTAACGTGCTTGCTTATAGTCAGATTTAGTGGAATTAGCTTTCTCACTATTTTTTTGGCATAAATTTTGCATTCTTGGAGCATATGTGTAGCTGTTTGTAATGTCATATACATAAATAATTTTAGGGGACTAAAAGTAAATGATTAAATAAAATGTATTCTGTTACATTTAAGTTGGCTATATCATAAATTTGTTTGTAGACTCTTTATTCTTTGAAATTATTTCATAATTTTTAAAAAACATACCAGTGTTTTTTATATTTGTTCAGTGGCATTTAATATAGGTATAATTAATGAAGGACAGATTTTAATTTTACTCTTCTATTCAAAAATTATTTGGAAATATTGCTATAATTTAAAATTGAAATACTGCAAATTCTTGTTTTAGTTTTAAAACATTTGTATGTTTAAAATTAATTTTTTGGTGGGTAGAATTTTACAAATTACCGATGAACTTTGAGAATAAATGAATTACATATTTAAAATACTCATGGCGGGTTTATTAAAGCATTTCAAAAATAGATCATTTATTGTTTCACCAGATTATACTCTTAGAAAATGCAGATGATATATTTTAATATTAAGATATCTTTGTTTTCAGGTAGTAAAAGTATAAGTTGTATATTTGAAGCATCGTAAGATTAATTTGGCTGGAGCAGAAGTCAGCAAACTATAGCCTAGGACCAGTGCCCAGTTTCTACCACTCTACCACAGAGCTAAGAATGGTGTTTACATTTTAGAGAGTTGATGGATAAGGAAAATAAGAGAATATTAGAGTATCTGTGACTCAAAAAACCCAAGGTACTTACTCTTTGACCCTGTGCAGAAGAAGTTTGCTGAACCCTGGGCTGGAGAGTTAGTGCTAGGTTTTTTTGTTTTATGTTTGTGTTTCTGTTTTTAATTAATATCATTGTTAGGCCACAAAGTTATTATATTCTTAATTTTCTGAAGAGGAACCATACTTAAAATAGTATGTAACAAAGGAATTACATTTTTAGGGGAAATATAGTCTTTGCCAGATTTTTAGATTTTTTGATATTAGAAATTATGGAAAGACAAAGTTTTTCATCATTTTGGTATCAGTTTTATTTGGTCCCTAGCTTCATAATGCTTGTTAATATAAGCTAATCAAGCACTAAAGAAATGTTAACAAAAGTTCTTTATAGGTCTTGGCTGTTTTGTGTTAATAGAAGAAACATTGAGGTAATTGTTGTATCAGTTATTCTTCATTTACTTTGAAAACTGTCTTTGGAAAAAATTGTTAAATTTAATGTTTATTTTTGTTTTTAAAAGCTTTGAAATTAGGCCCTCTTATGTGCTTTCTCTTTTTTCACTGTTCAGTTTAAAGGGAGGAATCAAATGGTAAGTGTTCAGCTTGCCCAAGTAGTAAGAATAATTAGCATAAAGCAGATTTACTTGGTTTAAGATGCCACCTCTCATTTCTTTCTAATATTCCTATTAGGAATATTCCAACACAAATAATAGTATGGACTTTGAAGTAGAAAATAATAACCAATATCCATATTTTGTGTCTTGAAAAGTAATTTTTTAAAATGTAATAAAATATGAAGGAAAACATACATCATGTCTGGTCATGTTTTTCTTTGTTAGCCTTCAACTTTATCATAATTTAATGACATGGATATATTTTCAAGTGTTTTAAGGATATGTCAGCACCTCATCAACTAGAAGTCATTTTATTTCATACCTTATTTCTTAGAAGTCAAGCTCTTTGATAGCTCTGGTAATTATAAATAAAACATGTTAATTTTCACTTGTAGCATAATGTATTTTTGACAGCCGTAACAATGTATATATTTTTATGCTGTGTCTTAAATACATTTAAGTTTATCTTTACTTTTACCATACTGTAGAGTGTAATATCAAACCATTTTCTTGAGAGTACTTATTGGGTTGAAATTTTCTATTTACCACAATTTTAAAGCTTTTGGACACATCACAGTAAGTTACAGTGTTAGTGTAAAAATGTATGAGATTATCTCTTATGAATGTTTGCGATTTTGTTTTTTATTAAGTTGCTCCACTTATTATAGATGAAGTAGTTTAAACATTTTAGTGCTGCAGTATACCAGTCTTTATCTGTGGATTCAATTTGCGTTGGAGTAAAGTGGAGATTTTAATTAGAATTTTTTTTAATGCAGTTTCTTAGAGTAAGCTCTGCTTTCTTGGGAAAAATGATAATTTTATAAGAACATCTAAATCTCATTCTAGCTTTAGCAGTTGCATTAAGTAGTTATAAAATACTTTGTTTACATAAATTGGGGCAGTGTTATATGGGATGCTGTTTTATTTTAAAACTTCAGGAGTTTCTTTTTTTTTTTTTTAGAAGTTTGTATTTGATGTAAATATTAATGTTTGTTTTTTAGTGAATAAAAGAATAGCCCTTCAGATATGTTTCAAAACACATACATGAATTGATACTGAAGAATTTTTACTTTTGTTTGAGTAGGTGAGAATAGCCCTGGATGCTTAAACACATGTGCATAATAAACCTGGAAATAAATGTATATTATGTGCTAGGGCAGTAATTTGATTCAGTTATGTTTCTTTGTCAGAGTAGTTCCATTGTAGCTGTCCAGTATATTATATAGTGAGGCCAAGACCATTAAGGAGAAGTAGCCAGAGGCTAAAGGTGTAATGCCTCTTCCATGGTAGTGTTTTTCAAATAGTGCATAATAAACCCTCAGGGAGGTTTTTAAAAACGTAGGTTGTTCCCCTTAGGTCTCCAACCTACAAATTGATTCGTTTCATGATTACAATAGAATCTGATACATTCTCCATTGATCACATTTTGGCTAAATTTAGTAATTTTCAACCTGTGTAACACATCTTTTCGAACTTAAAAAAGAAAAGAGTTCAATTCATCAAATATTTTTGATGCATGGATCTGAGTTGGAGCCATGGGATCTGCATTTTAAGCAGCTCTTCAGTCTCTTTATTTTCATTAACAAAATAGAAGACAATTGGCTGTATCTTGAAATGAGACATAGTTGAAATAATGAAATAAGAATGTTAGTAGTTGAATTTTTTATGGAACCCGGGTGTTTGAAGTGAGGGCTCAGAGCCAGTCAACATGGAGGATAGGATTCATACACTTAATGGAAGTACCCCAACATTTTATGTGAATAGTGCTGTGTGGGATTTTGGTGTGACAACTTTTAGTTCAGCTTTCAGCCTGTATGTGGAGGAGGTATTGTCTCAAATGATGGATTAACTTTTTGTTTTTTAAGTATTTCATCTAGACTGGGGGTTGACGGACTAGGATAAGCCAGGCCAAATCTGAACATTGCCTGTTTTTGGAAAGTTTTATCGGAACACAGTTGTGTTTGTGTTTTGATTATGGCTGCTTTGTCCAAAAGTGGTAGATTGACTAGTCATGACACAACTGTATGAGACTATATCAAGACTCTTTGGCCTGCTAAGCCTGAAATACATACTATCCGTTTCTTTGCCAAAAAAGTTTGCCCACCCCTGGTCTAGGTTCAGTCTGAGAGTTGGGGGTAATCTATAAAAAGTGACTCATGTTAACCAAACTCCAAAGAGTTTGTGAATTAAAATGTAAATTTATTAATTAATATGTTTTTTTTCCAGTGTTTTTAGAAGGCTTATTGAACAGAGCACCTCATATCCTAGAATCAAGGTCCCTGAAGAATCCAAATTAGTGTCCTGAAGGTTTATTGGTAGTCGTGGTTATAAATCAGAGCAAAAGTTACTGGAAGAACTGATAAAGCATCACTGCCCCACAGCTGATTATCTTAGAGTTTTCAGATATTTTCTTAGTAGAGACATAAAGCATTGTTGTTACCCTTTCTTGATCAGTACTGCCAAATTTGGCCTGTTTAATCAGCGTTTTCTTTGTTAGTCTTCTTTCCTGCTTCTTGAGTGGGCATTGTTTCTTTTCTTTGATTTGCTTATAACCCAGTTTTCCCTGATGTGCCATGTACAAAACTCAAAACAGAAACTCTAGCCAGTAATAAAATTTCATTAATAGGTGCTGACACACATTAATAGGTGCTGACACAGAGAACTGACCATAATCATTAATTACTAGCGAGTAGGTACAAATATATTTTCTGAAACGATTTTTGAATTTTTGAGAGAAGTTGCCATTTTGTGGTTTCCACCTGGCCATTATTCCTCTTTATATAAATTATTTAGCTCTAACAAGTGATTTGATTGTATTGCAGAAGAAGATTGTTTTTTGGAAGTCTAAACACCTGAAGCATTCAGACAAAGGACATACTTCACAAGGAGTTTTTGTAGCATCTTTATTATTCTCTGCATATAATCGAATTATTTGCTGTAGGGTTTGGTGTCAGATTTAGGTTTGACTTGCTGGGTAGCTGAATATACCTCTTGCTGTTCATAATGGCAGCCCAGTTCCAGTCATTTAGACATGATGGTAAAGATCAGAATTGATTATATCAGTTATATTGCAGTGATTTCCCATATAATGCTCTAGTTGTAACCAGGTTTTTATTAATGTTTTCATTTATTTATTTACTAAAATAATTTAATGTGTTTCTTACAGTGAGCCAGGAACTTTTCTGGATATTTGGGATGGAGCATAATTGGAATTATACTTGTAGTCAAGTGAAAACAAAAATCTATAGATGTTTACATTTGTAAAAAAAAACATGTAAATGTTTACATGTACTTTGGAAGTGATCTTTAGGGATTTTGACAACTGAGAGTATTTGAATTGAAGATATGTATCGTTTTAACCAGCTATGGAAATCTTTGATCCTTTCACTTCTCTTTGAAACTTCTCAGGATTTTTTTTTTTAAAGACTTTGTTTACTAGAGATCACAAGTAGGCAGAGAGGCAGGCAGAGAGAGAGGAG
This sequence comes from Mellivora capensis, assembly GCA_004024625.1. Classification (NCBI taxonomy): domain Eukaryota; kingdom Metazoa; phylum Chordata; class Mammalia; order Carnivora; family Mustelidae; genus Mellivora; species Mellivora capensis. The sequence goes on along the minus strand of PISX010001531.1, from coordinate 168,698 downwards.
GAAGCAGGCTCCCTGCAGAGCAGAGATTCTGTATGGATGCTGGGCTCCATCCCAGGACACTGGATCATGACCTGAGCCGAAGGCAGAGGCTTTAACCCACTGAGCCACCCAGGCGCCCCTTCTCAGGATTTTTTAATAGGATTTTTTAATAGGGGAAAACATAATTTTTATTCAGATTGGGACAACTGAATATGGGTACTATTTAAATATGAGCACAATAAATTCCCCAACTGTGAATCATATTTAAAAGGTAATAATAATGCAGCAACTAAATATTGATTTAATCAACTGTGGAAGAACTATACTCAGAAGATGGAAAGAGAAAAATGTGGAGTGGGTGCATATAAGAGAGCTAATTTCTTCAGCTAAATATTTAGATATCTAAAGTAAAAATATTTTATTTTATTTTATTTTTTTAAATTTATTTATTTGTCAGAGAGAGAGGGAGAGAGTGAGCTAGCACAGGCAGACAGAGTGGCAGGCAGAGGCAGAGGGAGAAGCAGGCTCCCTGCCGAGCAAGGAGCCCAATGTGGGACTCGATCCCAGGACGCTGGGATCATGACCTGAGCCGAAGGCAGCCGCTTAACCAACTGAGCCACCCAGGCGTCCCTAAAGTAAAAATATTTTAAAAGAACAATAAAATTGTATAATTTAAGATATGGAGACAAAGTCTATAAAGAGCAGAAAGTATTTTCATCTGGGAGTAGGAATCAGGAGTAGATGAAAGTGTGACTGAGGACAGATTTTTTAAAAATTATACCTTAACTTTTAAATTATGAGTGTGTGCCTATAAAATTTTAATTAGTTTAATAAAAATATACATCTTTAAAAAATGAAGTTACTTTTTTTTATAGCAGGCAGAAAAACGGGCTGGCTCAGGCAAAGCAGGATGGATGGTTGTCCCAATGTTCTGCATTAGGTGCAGAGTATAATCATATGATTATATTTAATAGTTTTTTCATTCATATTTAAAAGATTTCCAAATAATTCCAAAGGGAAATGCTTATTGAGCCTTCCTTAAACTCTACACACACTTTATCAGAAGTCACTTTATTGTGCTTAATTATTTCTGTGTCCAGTTAGATGATTAGTATCCTTTTTTGTCTTACCTTCCATTAGTTTCAGAAATATTCAGAAGTATTTCAGAAATAATCAGAAAAATTTCTGTATCTCTTTCCTCCTGGAGAATGTACTCAGTGTAAACTTTCTCTGACTACACACCTCAGCTGTATCATTTTCAGTATTCTTTTTTAATGCTTACCAGATTGCATTCTTTTTCTGACTTTGTTACCAACTAATTTGCCTCTTTGAATTTTTTGAGTTTGAAAGTCCTATATTTGTCATATTGTAGTTACTTAGACACAAATAGGGAGAATTAAATAGTTGCTTGATGTCCTGTTTTTCAAATACCAGTCCTGCTCAGTTATATGATTTTCACTCTACTTTTTGGGTCACCGTACTTTGGTATTTATTGAATACTAATGTCTCAGATGTTAAGCATTTGTAGTTTTGAAACATAGGTTGGTGTTAAGACTATTGATATTTTTGTAGACTTCATAATGGAATCATGTAATAAATTTTTCAAAAATAGTCAAATAACAATTTTTTTGTTTGGTTTTCAGCACACCTAACTTTTCATTATTCGGATCCCACTTGAATATCCCATAAGAGTGTTAGACTTATAGGAAGATTTAGAGGTTTCCATTTAGTAAGAAAATTTGGTCACTGTTTTACTGTTTTGGAACAGAGTGCTGGGTACCTTGGAGGATACAGAAATGAATCAAGCTCAGGGTCAGGTCTTTGAGGATTAGGTGCAGAGTAAAGTATACAGAGATACAGCTAAAAAGTTTTGAGAGTTTAGAGAAAGATTCTCTGCTAGGGAATGTGAAGAGTGCATTGAGTAGCCTCGGCACTGTTGTAGAACTTATTTTGGATTTTTTTTTTTTTAATATGAATGGTTTATTATTCCACTGTGTTGTAGGTATACATCATGTCTTTTCATTTGAAATGGTAAGTTTTTCTAATCTTTGTTCAGAATGATAAGATCTTTCAGCTCATGTTTACCTTTCTGGAGGGGTTGAGAAGAGGAAAGTCAAGATTGGCAAATAGAAATGTTCAACTAAAGTAAGCACTTTTTGAGATGTCACATATGTGTGATATAAATAATAAGAATTTTTAGGTATTAAATTGAATTAAAAAGATTCTAAGAGGACATAAAAATTCAACTTGTTACTTCTGCTTTGTGAATTAACGTTATATTTAGAGCCACCCTGAAACAGGAGTTGTTCTACAAGGTGATTATGTAAAAAAAAATTTTTTTTAGGTCAGCCTCCATCTAGTATCTTTTGTACTTTGTATTGAGGACATAAAGTTCTGCAGTATCACCTAAAATGCCAGAGTTTTATATCAAATCTGACTAAATAAATGTGAATGTTAATATCTCTCTGTGGCTATTATCTAACTATTAGTGATGGGGTAGGAACTTGGGTTTGTGAGCATGCTCTGCTGATGAAATGTTTTTATTTCTGTTTAAAATTTCAAGCAATTGAAAGTATATGGGTAAGTCTGCCTATACTTTGTCTTGTGATATCCTGCACTATATTGTACATCATGTTTCATGTTCTCTGTTTTCTGGTTGTAAATTTACCATGTTTCTCACAAAGTAACTTCTTCATTTGGCCTATTACTGCTTCTTAAAATTCTGCTTTTAAAAATTGATATGCTTATTATAGTAGTTTCTCTTATAATTGTGTATTTTAAATACTTGGATTTTATTTAGTTACCACTTAAATATTTTTAGAATTATTATAAATGTACCTGTAGCTTTGAGTTATCTACTTAGGAAAAACATATAACTTGTTAAAATTTCAAAGTTCGTGGCATACTGCTAAAATAATGTAATGCCTAATATCATTAACAGAAAGATTCCCCATTAAATATATACTTTAATTCTTTATACATCAGAACGCATATGCTTTTGTTTACTCCTTCCACTGCTTTCTTCTGTTGATGGGGCCAATATGGCATTTCTTCTTATACAATTTATATGAGTGCTTTTGTTTCATCTTTCATATCTTAGTCTGACCTGTCATGATAGTTGTTTTGACTTTGGTAAGGCAATGTAATGGTTAAGAGGTTATGGGTGAAGAAATGTAAACCAGTTACCAGGATTTGAGCTTTTTGATAGGGTACTATTTAAAATACTTTGTTTGTGGCTGTAGCTGATACCATCGTGGCTGATTTCTTTAAGAGTTTAGGATAAAATAACCAAATCTGAATAAATATTTCTAATCAGTTTCAATTTTTAAAAGCATCTCTTTAAAGTTTGCCATAACAATTGAAAAGTGATGGTGATAATGATAATTTTGAAAATGTCCCTTGGGTATATGATTAAAAATATTCTTAGTTGAATATGAATTTGTTTAAAAAATTAATTTGTTTAAAATATTTATTCCCTTCTGTCTCTTGATACATGGTGATTATATGTAATTATATTTAATTAATCTTCAGTTAGAAAACCACCCTAGTTATTAAAAAGCTGCAATTTCTGAATTTGACAGTGACACCAGCATAATCTTTTAAAGGTACCCAAGCCAGGCTTTAAAAATACATTGAGTGAATATAGATTAAGAGGTACTTGTCTTGAGGTTAATGAATATAGTCAGCTAAGATGTAAGTCTCCCTACTTATATTTGTTTCCTCTTACTTCTGATTTTAAATTTAACAAGTAACAAATCTTTATTATTTGTGACTAAAAGAAGCATTAAAAATTTTTAATAGGGATGCCTGGATGGCTCAGTTCTTTTAGCATTTGCCTTTGTCTCAGGTCATGATCCCAGGGTCCTGGGATCGATTTCCACATTGGGCTCTGTGCTCAGCGCGGAGCCTGCTTCTCCCTCTGCCTGCCGCTCCTCCTGCTTGTGCATGCGCGCTCTCTCTGTCTCTCTCTCTGACAGATAAATAAATAAAAATTTTAATAGACTAATTTTTAGTTTTAGATTCATAGCAGAATTGAGCCGAAGATAGAGATTTCCCATATACCTCCTTCCGTCAACATGTATCCAGAGTTCTTCACTATCAGAATGGCACATCATTATCACCAAAAGAAAACAGTTTATGTTAGGGTTCACTCTTGGTGTTGGGCAATCGGTGGACTTTCGACAAATGTATAATGACGTTTTCCGGTTATTATAGTATACACAATAGTTTCGCTGCTTTAAAAATCCTCTGCCCTCTGTCTCTTCATCCCTCTCTCCTTCCTAATCCTGGGCAACCACTGATTTCTGCAACTTTTGTTATAGTTTTGCCTTTTCCAGAATGTCTTGTAGTTGGAATCCTATAATATATAGCCTTTTCATACTGACTTTTTGGTAATAAGCATTTTAAGGTTACTCTGTGTCTTTTCATGGCTTGATAGCTTATTTTTAATGCTAAATAATGTCTCATTGTCTGGATGTACCAGTTTGTTTATCCATTCACCTACTGAAGGACATCTTGATTGTTTCCAAGTTTTGGCAATTATGAAAAAGCTGCTATAAACATCCATGTGCAGGTTTTTGTGTGGTCATAAGTTTTTAACTCCTTTGTGTAAATACCAAGGAGTATAGTTGCTGGATTGTATGTATGTAAGAGTATCTTTGGTTTTGTAAGAAACTGTTAAATTGTCTTCCAAAGTGAATATGCCATTTATAATCCCTATCAGCAGTGAATGAGAATTCTTATTTCTCTACATCCTTGTCAGCACTCTGTGTTGTAGTGTTTAGGATTTTGGTCATTCTAATTGGTGTGTTATGGTATCTCATTGTTGTCTTAATTTGCTATTCCCTAATGATACATGGTGTAAAATTTCATTTTAACAGTTAAAAAACTGAGGAACATTTTCCCAGTATTCAAGGGTGCAGATATCATGGAATGCATGTATTCAAATTGAGGGTAAAAAGCCACCACAGATTGTATTTATTGAAAGATTGTCTTAGGTTGCTTAAAACATATTCCCCCCTGCCCTGAGGTCTAGTAGTGAATAGTACGTTTTGGAAATTATTCTTTTTAATTACTTGAAGTAATTCTCAAGCATTCTCTGTTCATTATGTTTGAAAGCTTGCATGCTATTATTTGTATCAGTGGGAACATGTCTTCCCTTTTTAGTTTAAAATAACTTCATTTCTATCAAGAAAAGATTACTTTGTTGATGCATATACCCTTCAGTATTAGAACTTTTTAAAAAGAGTGAATAATTTCTTGGCAAAGAGGCCTATCTTTTATTTTGAATGTTTTTCTTTATACCCATTTTCTTAATATTTCATATAATTGATTTTTCTTTCATTTTTTACTTCCAAATACTCTGTTAGATAGTATTTCAGCTGCTAATTAATTTCTCTCTTGAAAATTAGATCAGCTATCTAATAATCTTTATTCTTTTATGCAAACTTTTCTAGTGAAGGGAAAGATATATTTCCAGGTACTAAATATAATTTATTTTTAGAAATATTTAATTATAAAAAGGTTGAGTCTTGTTACTTCCCAGAACTTAAGACATTTCTTAGAATTATATTTCCCTTAGTAGATTTAAATGTTCTATATCAGTGTTTTTACATCAGGAATTTTGGCATTTTCTTTATCAAGACACTGAACCTAGATGGTACGTGGTGATCCTTTAACAATCCCTTGGAGGCTTTTTCAGAAATGTATGTGAAAGATCTTTACAAATTAAAGAATAATGATCATGGTCATTAAGACTGAATTCAAACAGGAATTTACAGTACTCAGTGTCAGATGAATATATCTTTATCATTGATTGCAAAATGTTTCAGTTGATATTTAGAAAAGTACACTTTTCTAAACCTTAGGCATTCACAGTATACTTTATTTTAGACTCACCTTTGTGTACCATGTAAATCCTTTAAATTTGGTTATCTAAAAAAACTACAGTATCTAAGTTCACAGGTTGATATTTTAACTATTAAGTATTAAAGGAAAAGATCCTATTCTACACAAAATAATGTAAAGTTCCTCACTGGTTTAGTTACTTTACATTAGTGCAGGTTTTCTGCTTTTATTTTCATGAATGAATACTCACTAGAACTTAAAATCATTGGTTCTTAAACTTTTTGGTTTTGAAATTTTTTTACACTATTAAAAATTATTGAAGACCTCTAAGAGCTTTTGTTTTGTTTTGTTACACCAGTGTTTACCATATTAGATAAGAGAAAGTTGAAAGAAAATGGGTAGTAGTGGGAACACTGGCCTCACATTTCCATGACGTTCCATTTTAATATATTGGGAAGAGTGGTATTGTTTTGTTGTTTTGTAAATTTGCTTAATCTTTGGCTTTATAGAAATGGCTGGCTTCCCATATTTGCTTTTGCATTCCATCTGTTGCAGAATGCTCTTTTGATTAAAGTGCATGAAGAAAAACCAGCTTTACTTAGATAAGTAATTAGTAAAATGGAGATGAGTATATTTTAACCTTTTCAGAGAATTGTACCTGTTTTTGTCTTCATTGCATTACAATCTATTGGGCTACCTTGAATGGATTTTTTTTTTACCCATGCACGAGTTTTGTAGTGTCATATACCAAACATTAGAAAAATATTGATCCATTGAGTTATGTGCATCTTCTAAATTTTAGTATAGTTTATTACACAGAATTAAAAGCAAATGACATTTCTTAATATCAACCACTAATCTTGTCAGAAAATGTCTGCCAAATGCTGTCCCAAAGTGTAACATTCCTGTGATACCCTTTGTAAGCCAAAATGGCATAAAATGAAGAAACAACTACTGTTAATACTCATATGAAAAATTTTGGGAGAGTTTCTAAACCCAAATTACCAACTCTTAGGCCTCTCTGATAGCTTAGTACACATCTTGCTACTGATCCACAGAATAAATCTAGATAAAGCGCAGATGTTCACACACAGTTCAAAACTATGACAGCTTGATGATGAGAGGCTAAGTATAGTTGCCAGGGAAGGTGCTTAGTAGTACTTTTTGCTGCTCTAGATTTGTGCTGCCTCTGAACTTTATGTTCACTTTTTGCCTTTTTCCATAGAAGTAAGAATCCCTTTTTGGTTAGCAAAAGCAGGTACTACAACTGTAGGTCTTTCATAAAAGCCAAGTGGCATAATACACCTTTAGAAAAACAAGGGATACCGGTACACAAGTCAGTAATCATAGTTTGTCAGATGCTGTCTTACTCAGTTTACAACCCAATCATATGAATATTTTTCTTGAAGAACCACCCTATTTCAGAATGGAGCAGAAGTGATCTATGTATATATCATGTTTTGCATAGATTATTAAAAAGACACGTAGGGATTCAATAAAAATAATTCTAACTGCTTCATCTACATATTCTCGTTGAAATTTTAAAATTAGTTGTTTGGGCAGACAACCTCTCCTCTGCTGTCCTGCCCGCTGCTCCCTTGCAACAATGATAGTTACTAGTAAAAATTGAATATAAGTGCCTTAATTTTTGCTAAAATACCAAGATTTTTGCCTCCCAGTTGCTTGTACACCATCCCTACATATGTTGATAGACTGAAAAGCCCAATTAGATCATAGTTTTATAATTGTGTTCTATTGTTTGTTAAGACATGAAACAGTTTTGAATTTGTGCACTTCCCAAAAGGGTCTTGTGGACTCAGTACTCTGCCAGCCACATTCTGAGATCCATTGTTTTAATGGAAGGCTGCTTTGATATGTGGCTCTGGAAATCAGTCATGCTTTGCTTGCTTTTTTGGTCAGCTGTGAATTTAAGCATACTTCAGTGACAAGCTCAGGAATACATATATATAATTCTTTTAATGCAAAGGCACAACTTGTGAATAAAATAACTAAAAACCTTGCCTTTTGTTAGGTTTTGTTGGAATCCTTGAAAAAAATGAAGGTGTTTTGTGAAGGTAAAAACTTAAATGAACTCTATTTTGGCAGAATTTTTATGTCAGCTCAACCTTGAGTAAATTACTTAACAGTGCTATACCTCAGTTTTATAATCTCTAAAATAGGGTAACAGAAGTCCTACTTTATAGAGTTGCTGTGAAGAATAATTGAATTAATTGAATCATTTAAACCAAGTTTTCAGTTTTAATCATAGCTTTATTATTGCAGTGTAGTCTTTATCAAGATTTTGTTTACATATAAGTTGTTTCATGTCAAATCGTGACTCTTAATTTTTGGTAAAGTAGTAAAGCATTAAAATTCGTATTCCCAAAATACCATGTATTTTATGCACCAGTTCTAATTTCAGATATTAGAATTCATAGAAGTAAGGGTCTTGTGTAATGCCGTGTATTGCTTTTTGTGTGGGCACACAGTTAATACTGAACTTCCTCCTTACCGTTTCTCCGGGTACTTGGTAAATAAAGTTAAATGAGAAGTACTTCCTTAATTTTCATTGCTAACCAGTACCTTTAAATATAATCTCTGACCTTTGCATTTTACTAGAAGTATGTAGCAGTGGATTTTTAGAAAATGACAGTAATCTTAAGATACGACTAGAAAGTTGAAAACTTCTTTTGCTCCTTCTAAAATAGTTAAAAATGATCTATCATCTAATTACCATCTCTTTTTCTTAATCTTAATGTGTGAAGCTATATAAAACAGTACTCAGTAATTTTCTTTAAGGAAACATCAGTATTAAAGAAATTGAGTGTATATGTATCTAATGAAAAATGCTGTATTATATGTATTTTAATTCAGTGATATGCTACATTAGCATGGATTTTGTAAGACATTCTGATTATTTCATTTAGAGACATTTTAGAACTGGAAAACCAGTTGTTTCTTTTTTTAAGACTTTTATTTTTAAGTGATTTCTACACCCAACGTGGGGCTCAAACCCAGAACCCCCTGAGATGTAAGAGATGCTCTTCTGATGAAGCTAGTCAGATGCCCTGGAACCAGTTTCTAATAGAGCTTCAGAAAGGAAATGTAATGGCCACTGTTGAATAGTTGATTTATAAAACCTAAGTCTTGGGGTGCCTGACTGGCTCAGTCAGTAGAGCATGTGACTTTTGATCTTGGGGTCGTAAGTTAGAGCCCCATGCTGGATGTAGAGATTACTTAATAAATAAAAGCTTTTTAAAAATCCATAAATGTATTTGGCATAATTAATCTCTTCAGAATTCAATTAATGAAGAAAATAGAATAATAGAACAGTTTTTTTTTTTTTTTTTTTAAAGTACTGAACTTTGTGAATAATAAAGCTAAACATTGTTATTCTGGAAAATTGTAGGTGCAGATGAAATTATCAGGGGATAATAAAAACATTATCTCCCTTTTTGTTCCCACCAGTGAATCACAGGCATCCATCTCCCTCTTTGTTCCCACCAGTGAATCCCAGGTATCCAGTTAGGATGTCAGAATATTTAAGGGGGATTTGAAAATTGAAGTCTCAATTGAAAATTGAAGTCTCAAACAATAAGATTATCATAATTACCCTCTGTTAGTGGTTAGATATTGCATCCTTCATCTTTCATTGTTAAGGCAAATTCGAAAGTAAAAGTTAAACCCTTGTTCACCAAAGATGTCATGGTCAAAAAATCGTGTATTTTACTGTGGTGCTGAAATGGAACCAGCTTTTCCATAACAAGTATCTGCTATAAATAATACCTGGAAGGTTTTGGACATGCTGAAGCAGTCTGCATTTTATCAGGTTCTGGTGATGAGGAAATGACAGCTTGGTGTGATTTATTGATGGTAGTGTCAAGTTTGATGATGAAATAGCATTTTCCATATGACTTTATCAGAAATCCATACTATGAAATAGTCTAGTTGTTTTGCTAGTTAGTATCCATCACTAACCAAATGTTTTATGAGAAGAGACAAATTTTAGTTTTAGGAAAGTTAAAAAAAAAAGCTTTGAGAAAATTTGGGATTTATGTTTTCTACATAATTGACAAACATTTCTTTCTGATGGTATGTAAGTGATTTTTTTTTTTTTTTAACCACAGCTTCATTAAAGGTTACATTTTGAGGCATGCCTTAGATATGGGCAATAGATACGGGCTTAGCGGCATTTATCTACCATATACCATAGGCTTTTACTTCCTCTTTTTCCTAGTGTTTTACACTGGTATTTTGTATTCTTAAGTGGAATTTTAAGCACAATTTAATAAAATTCCTTTCAAAAGAAAAATACCTTTTTAAGATTTAGACATTTCTACTTTGTCTCAAAATGTGTTTTATGATTGCTACGCTTAACACACTGGTCTGATAATGGAAAAGATCATAAAGTGATAGTGCAAGTTTGAATTACAGAATGTGGGGTAATTTCACCTAGAGATTTCATTGAAGTTAATTCTGTATAACTACTGTTAATAAATGAGTTTTTAGAAGGAGTTGAATTTTACTGAAATTTAAAAGCTTGTCATTTGCATGACCTTTTGTATCACACTTAACCTCAAGAGCATTTTGTTTCAGAACTTGCTGACTGTGTAATAACACTTTTATTTAGATTTCCAAGTAAAACCCTTGTTCAAATAAAGGAAGCAGTGTTATGTTGAACTTTTAATAATTGTGTGTTGTGGAGACTTTTCATGGCAAATCTTTAGGTCCTGGGTGAAAAACAGTGCTCAAATATTTGAATAAAAATGCAAAGGTGTATTAACAATGAAAATTGTCTATATAACTTTATTTTTGGCTTAGTACCCCATAGCTGTTTGTTTTGGATGTTTGAATACATTTGAATATAAAAGGGATAGTGGTCATTTCTGTTTTAAGACAGAATTTCCTCATCGAAGGAAAAAAATTGGCCCTGGTGGTTATTAATACTAGATTTTTCTTTCTTTGGAGTCTAAGCATATGTCTTTGTTCTATTGAACATTAAAAACATTTTGTGGTATTTTATGTAATTTAACACATTGATAATCTAGTAGTATAAACTGAGTGCTCTAAGCACTGTGGCATATCAGACCTGGAAGACTGAAGTTTCTTTTCAGTGTTCTTATTAAGTAAGTCATGTTGGAAAAATTTTAATTTTTTAATGGAAAGTGATGTCCCAATTTATTCTTTTCTTTTTGATTTTAGATGGGAAATATAAAGTCATAAGATCGATAGGTTGACTGTGACAACTATGCTTACTTACAGAGAGAACAGGAAATGAGAATGGGTGATATGGGTCCCCGTGGAGCAATAAACATGGGAGGTAGGGATTTGAAGCAAAAGCCTTCTGTAACTTGTAATTCTTTGGGGAATTGTACATGCTGTTTGTGGTATCTACATATCAGTAACAAACTAAAATTTGGAACCAACACTTGTAATGGTGAAATTTCTTATATTAAGTTGAAAAAAATGCAAGTATATTAAAAATAATATGCTAAGGAGGAATTTTGTTTCATTGAAGGCTAAAAGGTATATTATGTTTTAATAGACTTAATGAAAGGAACCTGTAACCAGGTTTTGATAAAACCTGAAACCTGTTCAGTCATTCCATGGTGTAATGCATCTGTTTTGCATTTTTTAAAAATCAAGTTTCATTCTTTCAAATTGGCTCTTTTTACCTTTCTTAGAAATTTTGATAGTTTCTGAATTTGTAGGGGTTTTAAACTTCTTGAGAGTATTTTATAAATTTTTATTGGTAAGGTAACGTTATGTATAATTAGTTATTTTTATTTATTTTACTGAATATTTAGCTTATTTTGCCCTCACCTACCATATTGTGCACAAAAGTACACTGTTCGGAGGCATCTATGCACGTCAAGAAAATTAGATATGTCTTATGCATCTGGGCTAATGCATATCTTTAGAGTTTATGTAAAGCTTTGAAGAAAGTACCTACGTTAGCTTCTCCACTATTGAGGGAAACAGTAAATTTGAAATGTCATATACTTAAAATTTAGATAAATTTTTAAAATAATTGTTTCATATTATGAAGCTGTCACAAAACTGACACAGAAGCTGTCACAAAATTGAAATCTTTACATAACTCAAAGTGTACATATTAAGATTACATTACCATTAGCATGTAGTACTTAGGATATATAGTGTATGGAGTAAAAAAAAAAAAGTAATATGTGGGATGAACATTTTCTGTGATCGACCTTTTTTCCTCCGATTTCTCGTGCAGTTTATTTGCTGTTTCCAGTCAGATCATCTAGAATTGTTTATTGCTATTTATTTTGTCATTTTTCTTACCTACCAGTAAGAAGTTACTAAGCATTTCTGGTATACAAAGGAAGCATGATACATGACCCTTACCTATAAAGATCTTAATTTGAAATTAGTTATGGAAACATAAATTAATTGGTGAACAAAGAATACATAAGTTCTGTAGTTACAGTTGTAGGACATAAGTTATAGAGACACAGTTGAATATATGTTAATGTACAAGTACTTAGTTTTATTATGTCTTTTAAAAATAAGTTGTAGAATAGTGTATAATATAATACAGATGGTTTATTTAAGCGTTATAAATGTGAGGTTATGGATTGTAGGTACTTTGAAATGCCATTACAATTATTAGATTGTCATTAACATTAGAAGCAGATGAAATATTTCTGATGTTGCCGAGACCTTGGGAACATTCTAACTGACTTTTAGTTAGCAACTTTATCAGAAGAATAATGAGAGTTTACCTTTAGGTTCCTTAATTAGTTAGGAATTTAAGAGAACTAAAAATTTTTATGGCATTTTATTTTATCAGAGAACCATATTACAGTTGAGCACTTTCTCAACTCCCCTTAAGTCCAGTCCATTTAATTTTCTCCAATATATTTTATTCAATCCGAGACCTTGTCCTAATGACTTACCAGAGTTATGAATCATTATCATGCAGTTGAATGGCACTGTTGAATAAGTAAATTGTCATATTCTATCAAATTACATTGATAGAACTGGCAATAGATCTTCTGGTGTATCACCAGTGTACTGACAAGTAAAACATAGATTATAAAAATGTTTTCAGGGGACCAGATAATTCTAACATTTCTTAGATCTTTAAATTTAGTTTAATTATAACTGTGTGATAGAAATCTTAATTACTAGAAATAAGACTATAATTACTGATAGTTGGAAATGTTATTTTTGATTTATTATACCCATAGTTGTATAGTTATATTTGAATCTTGCAAGTGTAAGAATTATATTTTATTAAAAAGAGAAGAAAAGCCTAATCCTTGATCTGTTCTTTTTAGGGAAAGTTAAGATTCCTTATAGATAGTGTCTCCATTCTTCCTCATTTCCATGTGGGACATGTCATGGAATTCTAGTAAAAATTTTTATTTATAGCTGTGTTAAGGGAATAGAAATATTCTTGGATAGTTACAATGTTCAATTTGTTAGCAAGAACATTTTGGGATTAAGGGAAATAATTTCTTCCCATGAAATGGCTAAGTTCCTGAGGATTGGGTTTAGAAAGAGTGGTAGTCTGTATATTGCCAGGGACTGGAAGGGAGTAAAACTTTTTCCTCCCAACTGCTCCCTGGGCTCAGTCTTATGTAGAAGTCAGCTGCATTTGGTACTGTATAGAGTTCTGAGTTTGAATGAAAGTATCATCTCCTGTTATAATATGTTTTTGAGAAATTGAGTTCTGAGGATTATAAAATTGACCTATAGAATGAAACACTAGAAGAGAACTCTTAAGTTGGAGTTTGTCTGTTATGAATTTTTAATGAAATAAAGTATGAGTACTTTAAAAATAAAAAAATTCAAAGAAGATTCGTTAAAATGTTGTATTTGAAGCCATTATAAATACAGTATTTCAGCTCAAACATTACTGGAATTAACATGAGGTTGGGTGGATATCTTTTTGATGAAAAATTTTGAAGTATATACGATTATCTCCATTTCTAGAATTTTTAGTATGTCAAAAAAGTTCAGATAGCTCTGTTAATGTTTATATTTGCTTTTAAAAAATAAGCTTTGTCATGATGGCCCTTTTCAATTATTCTGCTTAGATTGCCTATTGCTGTAATGTTTCAAGTTAAAAAATAGTGCCTCCTATAATTTTGGAGTATATTCAGTAACTTACATTAAAGTCAAGAGGTTAGTTTTTAGTGAACTTTATATACATACTTATAGTTTCCAAGTGCCAATCCTTTGCTGTTAATTTAAGGTGGTAGAATATAGTTACCATTGTAAGAGAGTAGTTTGTTAAGAAACAGACTATAGCAAGTAATACTCACTTTTTAAAAAAACGTTGAAGCTTCGACAGTCTCAAATATCCTACAATAACTGATAGTTCTCGCATTTGTTTTATATACATTTGGTTTTGGCTTGAAAATTCTATAGTGTAGGTAATGCTCTATTATGGAGTAGATAAAATTAGGTGCCCCGTTCTCAAGGAAGTGATTTTGATAATAGTCTTGTTATATAGTTTGCATAAGTATTGTTAAATTTTTAATGTTTACTAAACTAAGATAGGACAGCTCTTAAGTATAGATTGTTTTGCGTAGATGCATTTAGCCCAGCACCTGCTGGTAACCAAGGTCCTCCTCCAATGATGGGTATGAATATGAACAACAGAGGAACTATACCTGGCCCACCAATGGGTCCTGGTCCTGCCATGGGACCAGAAGGAGCTGCAAATATGGGAACTCCAATGATGCCAGATAATGGAGCAGTGGTAATGTATCATAAACATTATTTTGATTATATTCAGTAATATATACTTTTCTGCCCCAAAGGTAACTTCACACTTAACATAATTTGGCATCATTTGTTTTGGCAGTAAAGGTCAATATGCAGTGAAGAAAACGTAATTTTGTGAAGTTATATATTGACTTATGAGAGGCAATTTTTATGTATAACAAGAGTTAATTTACCATTCATGGCGCGCTTTTGTACTCAAGTATATGGCAGATACATATTAATTACAGTTATTTTTATATTGCTTTTAGTGTGTATCCACCTCTTAGTATTCACTGTAAAGGCCAAGTATTTTAAGATTGTGTTCTTTTCCTGTGTGGACTCCTTACCTTTGGTGGGGAATGAAACTCCAATATGTGTGAAAACAGGTTTTAGTAAACACTTAATGAAATGATCACTTATGATTAATTTCAGGGAACTTTTTTAAACTATAAAGTAATATACATTAAAATTTTAACGTGTATTTTCAGTTTACATTTTGCAGTCTTATACTCATTTTATATTTGTCACAAAATTTAAAAGCATACAGTTTATGTTGTCTTGGTTTGACAGTGTGAAGATATCTTTGTGTGGGTTAAATAATTATAAAAGCAAAATTTTTCAGTAGTTCTTATTTTATTTGAATATCAGTAGCAAGACTGGTAACTTCTCTCATATTCCTTGAAGTCTATCACTATTTAAATGAGGCTCTTGGAAGAACATTTTCTCATTTGGTTTTTGTTAATGGTTGTTCTAAATAATATTTAGAAAAGGAAGATCGGTTGATTGTATGTTTGAAAAGGCAGTTTAGTTTTGGAATTACCACAACAGATGTTAAGGCACCATTGCTGCTAAGAAAGAAAAAGCACTGCCAATTAAATTCAGACATGCCATCAACTATAAGTCCATACTGTTTCAGAGATGTTAAAAGTGAATGTGCAGCAGTCTTTTAAAAATGTGGAAAAATTAGACCTGCCAGTAGTTTTGTTTTTTTTAAATGAGTGTTTGTGTACAGAAATAAAAAAGCAGTGCCATAGTATCTACTATGATTGGATGGCACATGATATAATTAGTGTACTTGCTTCCTTCTTTGGAGGCTTTATTTTATAGTAAAATGTCTAAAAGCTAAGTAAAAGCTTTTACTACTTTGGTTAAGTTTTTCTGTAGCATATAATCAATCATCTGTAGTAACTTAAGAGCAATATTAACTGGCCCATTTTCCCACCCCTCCCCCTGAAATTGTAATCTTTATTTGAATATCACCCTTGGTCTTTTTCACAGTGACATTTTACTACTGCATATAGGGAGTTCTGGTCATCCTTTGAGATTAACATATGTTGTTATTGTAAAGTTTTCCAAAGCATAAGTTTCAGATACTTATTTAATTGTGCTATTAGTAGTACATATTAGTAAACTGTCAGTTTTTAAAACCTGTATCTGTTTTCCCATTAATAGTCTTTCTGGAAAAACACCTCAAAGGTTTTAATGCTGAAATTTAACTCTTTGTTTTGTACTAGTACTTTTTTTGTTAAAAGCATTACTGTTGAAATTTTTTAAATATTTATTTTTTCAATGTGATGCTGCTCCCCAGTTTTACCTCTTTGATTTTCAAAAAGAATATTTTTTATTACACAGCACAGTATAAGCTTTTAAGAAAAAGAGAGATCAGAACAGTATTGTAATACTGATTAGGTTTAAATGGCACTCGCTTACTTCTTAAAATCAGTTCTTTTTTTTTCATGAAATTGGGGCATAGCATTAGCAATTGTAACTCTTCAGATGCTTTTTTTTTTTTTTTTTTAAACGTAGTAACTAATTAAATTGCTCCTTTCTTCCTTCTATGTGTGATCCTGATTCTGCTGGACTTTCTGCTGAACTTCATGACACCACCACTTGGGATTTTGCCAATTTTTCTTGTCACTTACATTTGGCGTGTTCCAAATGGACTTCATATTTATTATGTGGTATTATAGCACAATGATAGATTTCCTCAAGGACCATCATCTCAGATGGGATCACCTATGGGGAGTAGAACAGGTTCTGAAACCCCTCAAGCACCAATGAGTGGTGTAGGTCCTGTTAGTGGTGGTCCTGGTGGTTTTGGTAGAGGAAGCCAAGGGGGCAACTTTGAAGGCCCTAATAAGCGTCGTAGATATTAAACATTATTTCATTCCTGGCTACTAAGAGAAAAAAACCTCAGTGGTATGCCTTTACACTTTTACTTGTTACCTGGAAGAAATGGTTTTATTGTTAATGTATGTAGACTTTAAAGTTTTTCTTTTGTAAGACTTGAGGTTTTTGTATTTTTCTTTATTCATACATAAGCTTTGTAGATTAGAATGGTAATGATGATGCTCATCATTGTGAATGTTAAAATGTGTTTTGTGACTTTAGCTAAATATAAGTATGCCATAGAACTGTGAAGTCTATGTAGTTACTTAATCTCAATAAAGAAATGATTTTGGATAATTTACAAATGTTATTAGTAGTATTCTCTCATAGTTTTACTAAACTTTGCTGTAACAGTAATACTTTGGTTGCTTTAATTAATCCCAACGATTTAAAAATGAAAATGATTTTCTGCTTTTTAGTTTTTGCAAGTAGCACTGAAGATAGAAGCTTAGTGAAAGCTAATGTCAGTAAGGGGTGGGTAAAAATAGTACGTTGGGGAGGGATGTGGGAATGGGTTTACATTTGTATAAAACCATGATGTTCTTTCTGTGAAATCAGAGTTGCTGTCTACATTTCATATAGATTCTGAATATTCAAATATTCTGAGAAGGAATATTAAGGATATCTTTGTCCTGTGCTGATTTTTTCAAATAAACCTTTTGAATCTTGGAAAAAAAAAACTGTTTGGAGGCAAATCTCTTTTGCTTTTAAAATTATGTCTATTTTTAATCATATCTGCCGTTATTTGGTGTCAGTACCTAGATCTTACCCTTTTAATATTCTTTTAAAATGACAAAATACTGTTAGGTTGGACATTAAAAAAGGATTTGGTGTGATTTAGAATTGGGTATTTCTTGAGAATGTTTACAGAAGTATTAAAGATGGATTAACTTTATGGTGTTGTAAATATCTTCCTATAGTTAGGTAAGTCCAGTAAACTTGTCTGACAGGCCAGTTGTGTTTGTTTCCAAGGAATACAGTTCAAGTGGTAATTTAAAAAAAAAAAATTAATTTGAGAATGGCTAAGGTCATTGGAATCAGATTAGTTCCCTCTACTGTCAAATACATATTTTGAAGTTTGATTTTCAGTACTAGGAATAAACTGATTTTTATCACATTATAATTGTTATTCTAAAACAAAGTCCTTGCTATATTTAAATTTTTGTATGTTAGCCATGTTTAATTTAAAATTATGTTTAAGGAATTATATATTTACATTAAGCCACAAATCTGATGCATCAGCTATTGATCATAACATAGTTATTTCTCACATTTCAGTGTGTTACTGTATCATGCTTTTAGCATTTTTATGAAAACTATTCTGTTTTGAAATGAACAGTATGTAAAAATTGACTTTTTGCATGGTATTTGTTTATGCTGGAAGGCATACTTTGTAAAAAAATAAATTCGGTTAATTTAAAATCTTGCATAAAAGCAGTTGTAAAGCAAAATTGAGATGCATTCTTTTGTAACATTTTTCTTTTGTACTGTTTCACATATTTTTTAGACACAGCTTGTATGGATAGAATTATTTTCTAAAATTTGCGGTATTCATAGGCTTTTGTTTTTTGGCAAATATTTGAAAACATGATTTGGATGTTGTAAGTAATAGTCAAAAAAGATTGTTCTCATCACATTTTCCACGTGTATGATGAGTTGGCAGGGAGTGGAATTTAATTAATTGCAGTGTAGGGAGTTTTAACATTAACTATAATTTTTAAATGATACCTGTTGCACCTAATTATACCTTTTCTATCGTTTATATTTTTATTCATATAATCCCAGGTAATTGCTAGCATTGTATTTTGCTTCAAAACTGAATTAAGAGTGGGAAAAACTTGATCCTTTGATGTTAATATCGAGCTGTCTTTGGCCAAGGCTGTGAGATTCTGTAACATTGATTCAAGAACATTTGAAAGCCAGTACACAAAGAGATGTCCTAATTTCCTGAACGTTCTAGTGTCCGGCTCAACTCTGGCTCCAAGAATAGAGTTCTACACAGCTTTTTCCCTGCATCAAGAAAATCTTTGTTCCAGTACTTACCAAGTTTACCCTGGGAACAGTCAGCTTCTGAGTGACAGTCAAGTGGAGCATCTGTGAACCCCCAGTTATTCAGTTTTTAGTGCTTTTGTATGAACAACTTTGTGGCTGGTTCAGTCAGTATTTTTTCTTGTGAATTAGTATACAAACTGAGGAAGATATTTGAATGTCATTTGCTTAAAAGCAGTACATATAAAAATAAATAATAGTATTAGCTTTTCTAAATAAGTGTGAACTTGTCATATGCTACCATAATTTTCTATAAAAAGGTAATATGAAACAATCTTAGAATTTCACAATACATGTTTCTTTTTGTGTCATAATTTACTGAATTAAGTCTGTAGGATTTAGATTTCATATGCTATTATTATGTAATTAATGTATATAAAATAAACACCCATTTTCCTAATTATTTTGTCAAAATTTACCTGTTTTTGTTTGCTTTGAAGATAAATAAATTGTTTTTCTTCTTGTCAGATCTAGTTTTTTTTTGTTTTGTTTGTTTTTTGACAGACCTAGTTTTTAAAGAAGCTTTGGTTCATCCAAATTCAGAAAACCCAATTTGTTATTCCTTGAAATTTTGGATTTTTCTTTTTAAAATGAGTACTGAGCACTCAGTGAAAGAAATTAAATATTTATTTAACCCAACAGTATCCATAATATTAGAGGAAAAAATAACCTGTTTTCACCAGAATTGCCATTTAATATAAGAAATAGAAATTATCAACAAGGACATTAATGGAATGTTGGATCTTGTTTTCAATTACTAATTGAAGTTATATCTTTACATTTTATTCAAAACATACTTGTTGAACATTTCAGTAACTTGGTATTTAAAAGTAAAGTCTATAATAATTACTAAGTATTAGTGTGAATGATTAATGGTCACTAATTAATATTTGGGGGTTTGGTTGCTAGTTACAGCCTCGATTCTGAATTAGAAGAAGATATGTGTGTGATTGGAAAAAAAAGTCTTGTGAATGTGATGTTTATGTTTAAACCTTTTTTAAAAGCTTTGAAATTTAGTGTCAGATGGGACTATCAGAAATAAAAGGGATACATTATTTTGCAAAAATAGAGGAAATTTTCTGGGGAATACTGTGGTATTTAAATGTTTTGTGTGTGGTGTTGTGTTATAATATCTCATAATATGTTCAAATATGTTCCTGAAATATAAGAAAGTGCTAATGATTTGAAGGTCAGACTACTTTCAAAAATAAGTTAGTGAACACTCACATATCTGACTCCTAAATTAAGCAGTTGTAAATATGTTCCTGTGCTTACTTCGTTGATAGATGCTTGTAGACATGGACTTATTTGGGGCAGGGTGGAGGGAAGAGGTGGAAACTACTTCAAAGTAAGTAGCAAGTCCATCACTTAAGTTGAATAGACCCGTGTGGGTTTATTTCATCCTAAATAAATGAGGATTAAATACATCGAAAGGAGTGTCATACTTTCAAGAGCATTTTTGCCCTTCCTGCACCCTTCAGAACTAAATTTCTAAAAATAGGAAACAATTTTTGTGTGCTCACTTTACATAATTGTTGTTCACAATTGTGTAAAATGAAACATACAAAGCTTCCCACTTGAGTGTGGACTAGTAATTTTTAGAACATCACTCTGGGGAAATAGTGAAGAATTTCATTATTTTTTTAGTATCTGATCTTAAATTTTTTTAATAGTGTCTGATTGAAGTCTCTGTTTATGTCTTATATATTGTATTCTTTTTTATTTGTCAAAAGCACTGTCTTCTACATGTAAAAAGCCATCTTGCAGTTTTGTTTTCTTGATTACTGAAAAACAGTATTAATAGTTGAAGTTTGAATCTTAAAAGACTGAATATTTAAAGGCAGAACCAGAATGCTGTTACCTTGGGAATATTACTTCTTGCCTTTTTCTATAAAACCATGTCTAGATTGTAACTATCTTCAGGGATTCCTTTTGGTTGAAACTTACTATTTGATTTTTTTTTTTTTTTTAATTTACCTGGTGGGATCAGTGGAAAATACTTTGTTTTATGATGTACATTTTCCCTTTTCAATAAGAGAAGCCTATATTTTCTAGATGGAGTATATGCATTTCTTAAAGTAATCTTGCCAGTTTGTAGTACACATTTTTTAAAAATTGTTTTTCAAATATATTGTTTTATGGTTTGAATCACTGTTACTCTTACCAGTTCTTCCCTCTGCAGTAGATACTAGATTTTGTTGACTGTGTTGATATAAAAATCTCGAGTTAGAATTACTGTTTGTCTTCTGAATTAAAGAAATGGACTTTATAAAGGTGGTATTCTGCATATATGTGTATGTAAAATTTCAGTTCTGTTTTCTACAATATAATCACCCAAATTTCATGTAAGGCACTTCCATCTCATAAAGACTAATTAGTATGATTAGATAGAATTAAGAAGTGTACTTAGTAGGAATACATACTTTTAAAATTTTCAACTTATTTTTTTTTAAGTATCAATTGGGACATCTAGGTGACTCAGTTAGTTAAGCATCTGCCTTCTGCTCATGTCATGATCCCGGGTTTCTGGGATTGAGCCCCACATTGGGCTCTCTGCTTAGTGGGGAGTCTGCTTCTCTCTCTCCCTCTGTCCCCCTTCCCCAGCTCGTGCTCCCTCCCTCTCTCACTCTATCTCAAATAAATAAAATCTTTGAAAAATAAGAGTATTGTCAATTAATAAGAAATGGTTTTTATTAATTAAAAACAAGGGTTCTGCATTGCATCAGTAGTAATGTGTGGACTTGACTTGAGTAGTGATGTAATGGACCTAGAGTTTCTTAAATTCTCTGTGTAAGTGTGTTGTTTGCAACATTGAAGACTTCAGAATTGATACTTAAATCTAAAATTTGTTTCTAGCTCTGAAATTATTTCAGATATTTAAGGTAGGAAATACATGGATATAAGTATCAAAACTTAAAGGAGTAGCCACAGTGATCCATTATGTTTCATGTTATATCTGTGACTGGATCTCTTAAGACATATTTGTCTTTGTTTCATCATCTTTATGCAAAATGTCACCCTACCAGACATTTGTGAATGTGAATGAGGGTTTATGTATGTTTTGGGGGTTTAGAAGAACTATGTAAATATAATCCTATCACTATTAACTTTGCCAAGTTTGCCCTATGAGTTACTCTCGTTTTTATATGCTTATTTAATTTCTGCAAATTATTTATATTATCGTACATTTTGCCAGAATAATGGTAGTTAATTTTTCATCAGGGTATTTTCAGATAATTAGGTAACATTAAATCAGCATCAAATGTGACACATTGCTTACATTTACAGATGTTGCGTGGTGTTTTATGTAATGAGAAAAAGTAAACAATCTCACACATATTGATTGTCTTTTAATTTCTGACCTTCTTAAAAGTGTTGGAGGCAGTAGTAACTTGCTCAGTGGTTACTTAGTCTATAATGCTAATTCTTAGAATTGCTTATAATATTTATATGTTCATGGACTGGTTAGAATATTTTAAACATTAGGAATCAGCAGTTCAACAAAGTTGAACATGAAAATCAGAGTAATTGTCCACAAAATGATACTTTTGCAGTCATATAGAGTTTATGGGGGAGCCATGTCATTCAGAATTGCACTATATCCATGTATTTATTGTACCACTATGTATTGAGGATACCACTGTGTATCCTTTTGTTTGCTGTACCCTTTCCTAAGACTGAGATACAAGAGTGGAAAAAACAAAATCCCTACTCTTAATTAAAAACCAGCATCCATGTGAATATCCTTTCAGATTGGTAGTTCTCACACTTCAGTGTGCATTAGAGCCACCTGGAGGGTTGATTAAAACAGATTTCTGGGCTCTACCTCACAGTTTCTGATTCAGCAGGTCTCAGGTAGGACTAAGTAATGTGCATTTCTTTCTTTTTTTTTTTTTTTCCAAAGATTTTATTTATTTACCTGACAGACAGAGATCACAAGTAGGCAGAGAAGCAGGCAGAGAGAGAGGAGGAAGCAGGCTCCCTGCTGAGCAGAGAGCCCCATATGGGGCTTGATCCCAGAACCCTAAGATCATGACCTGAGCCAAAGGCAGAGGCTTAACCCACTGAGCCACCCAGGTGCCCCAGTAATGTGCATTTCTAACAAGTTTCCTGATGAAGATAATTTTGGGTTTTGGGACTCTTTGAGAATCTCTGTTCTGAAGAATCATGATAACTTTTTTGGTTAGTTGGTTAGTTAGTTTTTGTTGGTGGTAGCATAGGTGATTGCCCTGGTACATTATATGTTATTTAGGATCTCTGGCCAATCATTGAGACCATTCAAAACTCCCAAACGTTTCCAGTTACTGCCAGCTGACAAGTACTGCAAAAAAGTCCATTAATTTTAAGTAGGCTATTGAGTGCTAAATCTTACACATAAGATTTTTGAACTAGGATTTTTTGTGTCACAAGCCTAGTGAATTCAAGTGAAAAGAGAATACAGAAAAGTACAATTTGGAAATTTTGTAAAGGTTTCTCACTTAACTGATTTTCAACTACCTATACAGTATGAGAAATGGAACGCTGTAACATTGTTTTTGTATAAGTATATTTGAAGATGCCTGGGTTGCCTGGCCAGCTGTAGGACTCATGCTTGACCTTGCAGGGGTCATGAGTTTGAGCCCCATTTTGGGTGTCATGGTTATTTAAAAAAAAAAAAAAAAGAAAGAAAAATCTTGAAGTGCTTATGCCTGACAGAAGAAGGTTTTAGAAAACACTCCTGGTCTTTGCTTACCATCTTGGTAAATATGAATATAGTGACACTATTTTGATGAATTAAAATGATGACTCAACCTTTTTCTTTTGTGAACTGGTCTTTTTAGTTTACTAGATTGAAGGTACAGATTTGATAAGTGCATTTTCCAAGACAGTATATTTATTAAAATAATTTTCTCTTGGTTTGCAGCTTTAATTTTCATTACTCATTTTAGAAAGTAATGCCACCAAGGAGTTCAGTAAATGGAAATTGTTAAGCAATTTTATGGTAAAGTTAATAGCCTAGCTTATGAGACCTTACAAAGATTTAGACTGCATATATGTATTATTCAGTCTATTCAATACATTAAATGCAGTACATTAAAACAATTGATCCATAATGAGAACATATAGCTGGGATACTGATGATAGTTCCTTTCAAAAATTTTGACTATATTAGTGCAAAGAAGCAATCACCTGGTTTATAGCCTTTTAAATATTTCAGCAGGTAGTTTCTAGAACCTTGTGTATGTATGTTAAAATCTGTGTATGGGAAACAGAGAGACTTGTTTGTTATTTCGATGTCACCTGGGTGCCTCTCTCTCTCTTGCTTCCCAAAGATTGCCATACCATAATGTCCTTTCAGTTTTACCAGGAAATCCTCGTTGACCAAGCATTTTGTGGTTTTGTGAACTAGAAATGGGATTGACTCAATGGTTACATATCTGTCCTCAAGGAAGTCAACTCATCTACCGTTTATCTTTCAACTTTGATCAACCTATCCCCCCCCTTTTTTTAATTAAGAAGTCGGATTCCTTGCTCCACAGGAACCCAGGATTTAAAGAGACTATTAGGTTTCTTCCCCAACATGGCTTATTAACCTATTTTCCAACTGCAAAATTTTCATGTAGCCCATTGAGAGTAAAAGTTTCTTGAATCTATTTTTAAAAAATTACATGGATAGGTTTCTTACACATTTATTTTTCCTCTTCAGTTATTTGTTACTAGTTTTATTCAATCAAGAAATGATTAACTCCTGTGGCAGTACTTGGACACTACAGTGAATTATATTTCTACAAGTCAGTGCTTTATTTTTAGGAACACAAATGCAGAAAAGTAAAATTTGAAAAAGCAAGTTGTTAATCTACACCGAAGTTTTCTTTCTTTCTTTCCTTCCTTCTTTCTCTTTCTTTTCTTTTCTTTGTTTTCTCTCTCTCTCTCCCCCTCTTTCTTTCTTTCTTTCTTTCTTAAGATTTTGTTTATTTATTTGACACCACAAGTAGGCAGAGTGGCATTCGGAGAGGGAGAAGCAGGGAGCCCCATGTGGGGCTCTATCCCAGGACTTGAGCCTAAGGCAGCTCCTTAACTGACTGAGCCACCCAGGTGCCCCTATACTGAAGGTTTCTGATTCATGTTATGGTTTCCCTATATAGCAATGTCCCCTTGTCTGAGGAGGAAACATTCCAAGATCCCCAGTGGAAAAGCACAGACAGTACCAAACCCTGTACATACCTTTTTTCCCTAATTAACAGGCATTTCTGCAGTAAAGTTTAATTTATAAATTAGGCACAATAGTAGGAGATTAACAATAATGACTAATCAAAAATACAGTTATACTATAAATAAAAGTTACATGAATGTGGCCTCTGTCTCAGAATATTGTATTGTATTCAATGCCTTTGATGATGTGAGATATAGAATGCATTTGTGACGAGATAAAGTGAATGTCATAGGTATTGTGATATAGCATTAAGCTACTAGTGACCTTCTGACCATATGTCTGAAGAGTATTGTCTGCTTCCAGACTCTGGGTAACTGAAATGGTGGAAAGCAAAACCACAGATAAGGAAGACCTCTGTATTCCCTGCACACCTGATCCCATATTTAACAGCCCCAATTATTATCCTACTAGGCAGGTATAAAAACTTTAGATTTATACTGGCTCTGTTGCTACTATTAGAATAACACATGATGATTAATAAGGAAAATTCAGAAATCCTTTTTTTTGTTGTTGTTTTCTTTATATTACGGTATATCGACTTTGACCTGGAGCCATTAAATCTTTTAAAATATTAGAGGAGATCAGAAGGTTTTAGAAAACGACATGCTCCAAATTTTGGGGGGTAGGAACTATCACATAGAAAACAAATATTCAGGGACGCCTGGGTGGCTCAGTTGGTTAGGCAGCTGCCTTCGGCTTAGGTCATGATCCCAGTGTCCTGGGATCAAGTCCCACATCGGGCTCCTTGCTCGGCAGGAAGCCTGCTTCTCCCTCTGCCTCTGCCTGCCACTCTGCCTGTGCTCCCTCTCTCTCTCTCTCTCTCTCTCTCTCTGACAAATCTTAAAAAAACAACACAAGTATTCAGATTGTTAATTTCTCCCTTGCTATATAATATGCTTACATTTTTAGGAGGAGTTCGTTATGTCCCAGTATTTGTGCTACAGTGTCAGAGCTGAGGTAAACTAAGATATAGTTAGCTTCATATTATGATCTTTTAGACCTCTGAATGGACGAGATGTTCCATGGGTTGATTGAAATTATAGTCTTAAAATTTGAATTATTTTGCAGCTACTTGAACCATATGGAAGACTACCTGTCACAAGCAGTTTCTAGTTATTTTTTTTTTTAGATCACATAAGTATGATGTACATGTTAAATAATTTAGCATTTAAAACATTCAGTACTGGTTTTCTACTGTTGCCGTATTGACGGTTTCTTGCAGTTTGGGCACTGCAGATAATAGCTGTACACAGAGTAGAACAACCCTCAGCTCCCATGGCACTAGTGTTCTAGACCTAGAGGAACAAATAGAGTTGAAATAATTTATGAGGTCTTAAAGGTAGAGAAAGTGACAGCTGTTTTAGATAAGAGGACTAGAAAATGTCTGTCTCAGGAGAAAAAGGGACAACATTGTTTAATTTGGTCAGTGCTGATAAAAGACAACATTGTTGTGGGTGAAGTGGATGCTGTATATCTACTGTTGGAGCTGTGCTGTTCAATGTGGCCATAAGTGGGCTATTGAATCTTTGGAATGGGACTAGTGAAACTGTAAGATTTTTAATTTTATTGTAATTACATTCAGTTTTTTGGTACAGTGTTTAGCATATTTGGAAGAACTTGGGTATTTAAATCTTTTGCATCTTAAGTAATGAAATATATATACACATAAATATTGGAGAGAATTTGCTAGTTGAATTAGATGTGTAAAGTACAGAATTGGAAAAGATTTGATATGAAGAAAAGAATGTAAACTATCTCAATTTTAAATATGGCCATATGTTGAAATGATAAAGTTTGTATATATTGGGTTAAATAAAATGTACTATTTAGCTAACTTCATCTTGCTTTTTTTCTCTTTAATGTACTTAGAAATTTGAAATTTCTTACATTGCATTATTTTTCTTCTGGATAGTGCTGGTCTAGAACAGTAACTTTGTCAAATTTCTCTTTTCCTTACATGGATATAATCCCAGAATCTCATTACATGGTGTAATCATGCAGTTATTTTTGTCTTTTTAATAAATGAACAATTTGAGGTTGAACTTTAGAGTTTATGTATTCACCATTAGGTGTTAGATTGATTTCCTGGTAGTATAATTGCTTGGTGTTTGTGCAGGAGTACAAGAAAGAAATTTGAATACCAGCTTTTAGGAAATAAATTGTACACATTAAGTTTACAGTTACTTCTTTTCACTTTTGCTATTTTTCTTTTGTGTTTATTATTTACTTGATGCTCCATAAAATTTTAAGTCCCCAAATTTTATTGTCCTACAAGATTTCTCTTCAAATCTTTGTGTGAATATTTTGTGTTTTTATTTGTTTACTTGATTCTGTCTAGAGTGTCAGCTCTAGGAGAGTAGGGATCTTATCATTTAGTGATTTATCTTCATTTTATATTACATCCTCATTAAATGTTTGCTTAGTGAATGAATGACACCAACTGAGGGCAACACATGGTTGTTGACATGAGAATGTACAATGAATAAAATATGGTCCTTGCCCTCTTGGGATTTAGAGTTTAGTGGTTTTACAGAAGCAAAGTGTAAGACTATTTGGTAGTAAGGAAGGGTATAGGAAATGTTCTGAAAACCTAGAAGCAAGTATTCACTTACATTTGGGAAGACTGGGAAGAATTCGCTAAGATGATAACTTTTGAGCAGGTCATAAAGGTGAGTAAATACTTGCTAGCTGTAGGTTTTTTGGATGTAGAGGATAGGGAGGGAGGGTTGTGGGAAGATGGAATGGTGTCAGAAGGGCTAATAAGTGAACAGAGATCCTGAGCAGTTAGTAAGGAGCTATCTAGGGGAGGAGGTTAAGAGTAGAGAAGGTAAGAAGTAATGTTTAGATAAAACCGATCTAAGTAGAGGAGTTTTGATCTTTGCCTTTTAGGTGACTGGGTGTTAGGACAAGAAGTAAATGGATCAGAAAACAGACCACATAGATCATTGGTTCACTCTCATATTCTCCTCCCCCCACATGATATTTAAAAGGATCTTTAGTGTCCATGATGATTGTTCTGATTCCTGATGGTAATTCAGAAGTAGAGTGAATTTAACAGACTAGTGTGTTGGTGGGAGAGGAGGAGATGAAAAGTGATCTAGGAGTTTTCTAGATTGAATGATGGGGTGATGATGGTGATAACCATTAACTGAAACACAGAAGGTAAGTATGTTCAGGATCAGGGGTGGGGTAGCTGCTTGAGGGGAGGAAGGCATTGGATTTTTTTAATATTTCAGTTTTGAATATCTATGGTGGATTGTTGGGATTTTAAAACTCTACTGGTAAATATGTTCTCAAGGCACTGTCATTTGTTAACTTGTCATGCTTTTCTTTTGTTCTTGTAATTTAGTTTCCACATCTTATCTAGTGCATCCTTTTAAAATGTGAATTAGATCATTGTAGGTCTCCTTCTTCAGATGCAATAGCTTTTCATTTTAATTGAAACCCAACTATAAGGGTACCTGGGTGGCTCAGTCGGTTGTACATCAGACTCTTGGTTTCGGCTTAGGTTGTGATTTTAGGCTTGTGGGATAGAGCCTGGCTTGTGCTCTCTTTTTCTCTTTCTCTGTCTCTCAAAAATAAAAACAAACAAACAAACAAAAACAAAAAACCAACTATATTGTTGGCCACAAGGATTTTTTTTTTTAAGTAATCTCTACACCCAACATGGGGTTCAAACCCACAACTGCAAGATCAAGAGTTGCACACTCTACCAACTAAGCCAGCCAGGTGCCTCTAGGTCACAGGGCTTTTTATGATCTGTTCTCAGTCTACCTTTCTAACCTCATCTACTTTCCACCCCTTGTGTACTAAACACTAAAATTGTTCCCCTGTCTCCCCAGGTATTTTTGTAGGGTTCTTAAGAGTCTTATAGAATTTTCAGTCCTGTCACTTTGTCAGTATATCATGTTTACTTACTTGCTTGTTGTGCTTGCATTTTATTCATCTCTTATTAGTGTTCCCCATATCATAGCACATTTGACATTCAGTATTTTTTGAACCAGTCTCAGGGAACATCATGGAGTAATGGCATAGATTTAAGTGTAGTTTTCAGAACCAACTAAAGTGTGTGGATGAGAATCCCAGATTGCTTATTCATTTTCTAAACAGTTATTGAGCATTTTTGTCTCAGCTCATTTGTATAATAGTGAAGAAAATAGAATTGGTCCTCACCTTCTTTAATCCTGAAGTCCAGTGGGTGGCAAGAGAAATCATAGGAAGAAATGATGAATTCTTAGACAATTTCATCATTGTATTGAGCGTCAGAGAAAGAGCCAGTAGAGAGTATGAGTGAATAGTCGAGTTTTTAATAGAATTTAGGAGAATATTTACCCTTACAATATGTCCATATAGAAATCTATCTAAAAAGAAAGTACTAAGAGTAAGTGACAGAAGGACATGTGAAGGGAATAATTTGAAATGGATGGATGGAAGTCACACCTTACACTGAGGCTGGAGAGTTTTTGAGGTTGGTGGCATGGAAGAAAGCAAATTTTTAACTCCTGGAACAATAAGGGTTCTTAAATTTTTCAATTAAAGAAGTTCCCAAGTGTATGTTTTGTGTATTGGGTGTCTCAGATACAGTGGTGTTTTGGTGTTGGTGGAATCCTAAGCATTAAGGAGACCACAGGAATTGGAAGGAAATAGAAAAGTCTTCCTGAAGTGTTGCGGTCACCTGGGTAGCTCAGTTAGTTATGTGTCCAGCTCTTGATCAGTTCTTGATTTTGGTTCAGGTCATAATCCCAGGGTTATAAGACCAAGCCTGTGTCAGGCTCTGTGCTGTGCATGGAACCTGCTTAAGATTCTCTCCCTCCCTGTCTTAAAATAAAACACCTCTTAAAGTGTCCAAATCCAATTTCTATTTCCAGAAAAAGAATATCTGTTTTTCTAATTGAGTATAAAATGAAGGTTGTTGATTGTAAGTTTACATATTTGTTTCTCTGTTGGCACCTTTTCTAATCATTGGTATATGTTGAAGAGAAGATTTAAAGCAGGAAAAGTAGGACAGGTTGGCTGCAAAGAGCAACTCCTTGGCAATACTCAGAAGGGTCTCCTATTAAAATGTAGCAACTTTAGCTCATTGTTGCTGTGATTATCCATATACACTTTTTAAAAATGTGATCATCAGATATACGTCTACAGACATGGAAGGTCTGATTACGGTAACTCTCTAGTAATTGAACTTTAAGATGACAGAGTGGTTAAGATTTATTTCCAGAGAAGTCGTTCAGTAAAACTTGGATGTTATGAAGGGAACGCCTAGTCCTCCTAGAAGATTTGAAAAATAACTTGGGTATTATATGAAAAAGAGCTTGAAAAACTATTCTGTACAAATATTGGGAGAGAAAAGCATATAATGCAAAGTTTGAAGAAACTTTATCTCACTTGGTCTTTTATTAACAGTTCCTATTTAAGAGTGGGTAATTATTCCAATACTCTAAAGGGTTTCTCCAGGGCTACCGATTCCCTTCCATTCCTTTATCATTGTCTTTTGAGTCACCATTCATTACTGTTCATTTTGATGGATCATAGGGATTTTTAAAATTACCTATAAAAGAGGCATTATTTGCTTTTTGAATTGCCTTTACAA
The DNA here is from genome assembly GCA_004024625.1 of Mellivora capensis. NCBI lineage: Eukaryota > Metazoa > Chordata > Mammalia > Carnivora > Mustelidae > Mellivora > Mellivora capensis. Next base: position 138,129 of record PISX010001531.1, on the reverse strand, counting down.
TATGATTTGAAACATTTCTAAGAAGATTAACACTTTTCTCAAATAGTAGACATTACTAAGTTCCTGGATTTAGGTTTTTATCTTTCATATATTTTATAGTAAATGCAAATTAATATAAGTTAGGAAGAAAGGGAATGCCACTTAGTTGGGACCTAAACAAAACAATTTTCTGTTTTGCCATTTTTTTTTCCTCCTTGACTTCAGAGCTGTTGAAAAATTGGGATATAAATGTCCAAGTGCAGTATTTGTGAATGTTTCTAAAAATTTCCAGTTTACATTATGGTACAACTTTAGTTAGTAATCAACATGTTAACAGTGGTACTTGTAATCTAACATCTACATGGAGGACAAATAAATTGAGTCAACTCAGTTTAGCCAAAGTTCTAATGTAATTTTTTTCTTTATAGTTAATATGTATTATATGAAATAGAAGAGTGTGTGTATGTTTTTTGGTTTGGGTTATTTTTTAAAGCCCTGAGATCAATTCCTGAGCTGAGATCTAGAGTCATATTTTAGCTGACTGGGCCACCCAGGCACCCTTAAGCGTATTTTAATATTTACTTGAACCATAGTTTAATTTTCTATGTTTCAGTAGTGTGGAAAGAGAATTGGTTTAAGACCACTAATTGCTCTTTGAACTAATTTGTATAAGTTTTTCATAAAATTTCCCCCCCCAGCATTCATATCTCTACCATTTCATTAATTTCCCATGCTCATCATCCTACTTTTAGCTCCCCTCCTCATCCCAGGATTCTTCCTGGAGGCTCACTTTTTTCTGCTCCAATCTGAGCGGTTGCTGTATGGAACAGCTGCAGCAAAACGATACCTGGTAGAGTCTTGGTGCTTTTCGGGATTGTATGTGCTTTTGGCTGGATTATCATTAAATGAAAGCAACTATTCCTTTCTTGTTTGTTTTTTAATAGTTATTTTCTTTGGGGTAGTGCTTGAAGATATGCATACACAATAGCATGGGTGCTAGTACTACGATGAGTTCTTTTGTTTTCCAAAATTTTATCACATCGTTAAAAATAACAGGTATTAGAATGCTAATTTAATGTATGTGCACTGTTGCTGTCATAATTGAATATATGCATGCATTTGGTCAATAAAAATGTCTTTTTTTAAAAAAATGGATAGGGCCTATGAATGAATTGTGAAGAATTATATCATTGTTACATTTGGAAAGAGCATAGGTGAGTATAAAATAGAAGTGGTCATAGATCATGAATCGCTGTATATAGTAGGTACTGTTGACATGGAATATCAGTTCTATTTAAGTATTTGCTACATTTAAGACCTAGGGCAGCTAATATGGGGTAGATACAAGGTGCTCCTGTTGTTGAGCAGTTCCAAACCCTGGTGGCAGAGTTTGGAATGTAGTACAATAGTTACTATACAGTGGTGAAGAAAAAGCTTAAGGGAAAACAAGAGGATGGTAAACATAGTAGGGGCAGCACCTTTGAATAATTTGAGACTTGGATTACATTTACATGACTTGGGAGGCAGGGAGAAGAGAGGAAAAATTCAAGAAAGCACATGTGAATATAAAATAAGTCTTAGGATCATCAATAAAAATGCATTTTGTTGTGTTTGACGTGGAGCATCATGTGCAGTAGGTTATCATGTACTCCGTTACCCACTGGGAAAAAATAGCATGCCGTGTGTTCAGCTCAGTGGCAGTGCTCAGTATATTAGGGTGACTTTACTTACTATGTATGAGATCTTTTTGTCCAAAATTAAGTGTTACAGAGAGTTTGGAGAAGAGAAATGAGTAGAAGATAAACTAATTGGGAAGGATGAGGAGAATGTTCTTGTTTAGGCGAGGGAGATTTAAGGACCATTCAGAATAAAAGGGAGAGAAATACTTAATGAGTATGTCCAAGGAATTGGGAAGGTTGAAGTGCCTGAGTATCATTTTCTTTTTTTTTTTTTTAAAGATTTTATTTATTTGACAGACAGAAATCACAAGTAGGCAGAAAGGCAGGCAGAGAGAGAGAGGAGGAAGCAGGCTCCTTGCTGAGCAGAGAGCCCGATGTGGGGCTCGATCCCAGGACCCCGGGATCATGACCTGAGCCGAAGGCAGAGGCCTTAACCCACTGAGCCACCCAGGCGCCCCCTGAGTATCATTTTCAAGATGAGTTACAGCTTGTCTTTGAGAGCAGGTATAATCAAAGAAGGCTCAAAGTCTGGGAGCTGATAAATGTGCATGAACCTGGTAGTAATCCAAAAGGAGAATAGAAAACTAATGAGATCTTATTCCATAGCAAGATATATTGGAAGTTTTTGGCCAGAGAATGGTGGTGGTCAGGTTTGTATTAGTAAAGTTAACTACATTTTGGGAAGGGTACATTTGTAGAAACTCAGACTGTAGGCAAGGAAACCAGTTTTTATGTTATTTGGATTGGAAAGGAAGAATAGTCAAGACCCTAATTAACTATGAAATGGTCAGGGCTTTGTGGTTAATTGGATGTGGGGGGCCATTATGTGGGGAAACAAAGATGACTAGTTCTTAACCAAATGGCAGGTGACTTTGGTGCTACCAACTTTGAAGAATAGAGCAGCAGTCCAGATGGAAGGCTTCAGGTTCTTGTGACATCTACTAAGTGTTTTCAACATGGAAAATTGTGATGCTTAGGAAAAGGTCTTGGCTCAAGAATTTTGTCAACAAAGTCAGCAATAATTAATAAATGAAAGTATGAGACAAATAGTTCATCAGTGCAAAACTTATATAGATTAGGGGCTATGATACCTTCTAACCATCTATTTGGATGGGGTTAAGGTAGGTTTTAAAGGGCTTGGTGAACTAGGTTGATTCCGAAGGGCTTGAATTGAGTCTCATACTAGAGTACGTTTAATCCATGAATACTGTAGTTGTGTGCATTAGTTATAGAAACAAACTTGTTAAAGGAAAGGACATTTACTAAAGATTCATTTCGTTCATATTTGGTCAGTGGTCAGCGCAAGGAAATATGGAACCAGAGGTGGACTAACACCTATTGCCTTACTCTTCAAACTTAAGTTTGAATTACCTAAGTAAGCCCTATAGTACAGCCATCATTTAAATACTTCTTTGAGATCTAGAAATAATCCTTAGCACATTGTTGTACTTTAGAAAGCATTAACACCTAATAAAAATCAACTAGCCTTCAAATACTATTGATACATAAACTACTCTATATTTTTAAATTATTTGAATAATATGCATCTGGTATGCAAATGTGAAAATACAATATGCTATGTAGTGAAAGTAAATTTCTCCATGTTGTGTCTACCAGTTGCCCAGCTTCTCTGTCCAGGTGTATTCATTGTTACTAATTTCTTGTGTATCCTTCCGGAAGTTTCTGTATACTCATAGAATAATTGTATTCTATATTTGTATACATTCTTAATACATATGCAAGGACACTGTACACACTTTTGCCATTTACTTATTTCCTCACAATATTCTGTTTTGGAGGTTGTTCCAAGTAAATGCACATGTGAGAGGGAGAGAGATTCCTTGTTTTTACATCTGTTGCTTGTCATTATTAGTTATGTTATGGATCTTTTTTGGCCGGTGATTAATGTATGTACCTTCCCTCCTCCCACCCCACCCCCCCCCAGCCACCTCTCCCCATTATATGCTCTAAAGTATGTATTTGGGCATGTATTATGAAGCATGTATGTGGATGTATATATAGGATAAAATTTCTACCAGTTCAATTGTTTGGTCACTGGGTATGTATATTTTTAAAGGGTTTTTTTTTGGATGTTCCCTATCCTAACTAAAGACAGTGAGAATTTAACTTTATTCCCTGCAGTCCCCAACCAAATGCATAAAGTCAGTAAAGATCAGAAATTAATAAAAACTGATGGGACTATTGCAGGTAATAGGTAGAAGTTTTAGAATAGAAGTTATGTGATTGAACTTGGAAGAGCTTTAAAGTCTAAAGCTGGCTAATAAGAATTCTGGGAATTAGAGACCTAAAGTCTTGGGCTTTAAATATTAGATTACATTAAGTAGTTGCCTGTTTAATTAAACTATTAATGTCTTTAAGAGAGTTATCAATAGATTAGATTTTTTTTAAAAGGTTTATTTATTTTAGAGGGAGAGTGAGAGAGTGGTGTGAGGTGGAGGGAAGTAAGGGCAGAAGGGGAGAGAGAATCTCAAGCAGATACCTTGCTGAACATGGAGCCCAATATGGGGCTTAATCTCACAACCCTGAGATCATGACCTGAGCCAAGACCAAGAGTTTTTGAGCCATCCAGGTGCCCAGTATGTTAGATTTTTTAAATTGACATGGTGAACATTAACAGTTTGCCTTGTGAGAGATATTACAGTGAATATAATAATGGCTTTGTTTTTTTGTGATAGAAAAGGGGAGGGCATTAGACTCGAATTCAGAAATTTTTCACTTAAAAAATTTCTACGGTTCTCCAGTGATGGGAATGGGCTTAAAGTTGTGGTGCTCAAATACTTAACTTGGATTTCATTTCTTAAGTGTCAAAAATAGGAAGAACCATAAACTTTTCTAGAAGAATTCCCATCTTTGGTGTTCATACTACAATATCACTTTGAATTTCAGATCTTGTATTATTTCGAAGTACTAGAGGGAGGTAGATACGTCATTCATAAACCAAAAAGGATGGAGGCTCTAAGCTGTATTTCAGATTAGTTCTACCTAGAATTAATAAAAAAAATTCAAAGACACTTATATACATTCCCAAGGAACTGTGGTTTTTATTCAGTGAATTATTATGTAAGTTTGAAGACTTTATAGCAAAATGAAATTATTTTTTAATTAAAAAGTTATATCTTCAGATAGTAACTTTAAACAGTTATGTATATTGTTTGCTCAAGGACTTGAATGAGCAGTTTGCTGTTCGCAAAACTGAAACCTCCTTGGTCAGAGGTCATTTATTTCACCATTCATCATAATTGTGAAGCATTATCTCTCCAAGGTACAACTGGAGGATAAACATTATTTTGTTTCACCACATATTGTAGTTATTAGACTTCTTAAGAAATATTTATTGAGCACATACTGTAGCAGTACTAGGACTATTCTGACTGACTCTTCTAATAAAACCTAGGGAATACAACTGGGCTAGGGAAACAGATGTGTCCATTTTAGCTAGGATGGTCAGGGGAGGTGTCTCTGAGGAGATGCTTGAGCTGAATGATACCTGAATAATCAGAAGGAAGGGACTTGCAGTGTTGGAGGTGTTGAAGGTGAACCCAGTTCAAACTGAGGAGTTTATCATTTATAGCATGGAATAGGAAAATGTCTTTTGTGGCGGGCATTAAGTGAACAAGGAAAGGGTGTTTCTTAACCCCTTTTTTCCCCCTAATTGGCACCCCCATGGCCCTCATGAAATTTTTTGACTCCCTCATGAAATTTTAACTCAGTTGTTTATGTACTATATCTGTTATATCTATGCTTTTATACATTAAAAGAAATTTTTGCCTTTCCCTACTCCTACCTTCAACTAATTTTCTCCCTTTTGGGAGGAGTACTGCTCCATTGAGAAAGCAAGGTGTACACCACCAGTGTATGCCCTAGTAAATAGTTGAGATCTTTTTCTTTTAAGATTTTATTTATCAGAGAGAGAGAGAGAGAGCACAAGCAGGCAGAAGCAGAGAGGAGCCGGATTCAGGACTCAATCCCAGGACCCTGGAATCATGGCCTGAGCCCTACCAGGGAGCAGCTTAACCGACTGAGCCACCCAGGGATCCCGAGATTTTTTTCTTGATGACAAATCATCATGAAGGCTTGGGTCAGGTAGTGACACGATCTAGTTGATGTATTAGAAAAGAATTTTAGCAGGCGCCTGGGTGGCTCAGTGGGTTAAGCCTCTGCCTTTGGCTCAGGTCATGATCCCAGGGTCCTGGAATCGAATCCCGCATCAGTCTCTCTGCTCAGCAGGTGGCCTGCTTCCTTCTCTCTCTCTGCCTACTTGTGATCTCTCTCTCTGTCAAATAAATAAATAAAATTATATTTTTTAAAGATTTTATTTATTTATTTATTTGACAGACAGATTACAAGTAGGCAAGAGAGGCAGGCAGGGAGAGAGAGGAGGAAGCAGGCTCTCCGCGGAGCAGAGAGCCGGATGTGGGGCTCGATTCCAGGACCCTGGGATCATGACCTCAGCCGAAAGCAGAGGCTCTAACCCACTGAGCCACCCAGGCGCCCCAATAAAAATATTTTTTAAAAAATTTTAAAAGAAAAGAAGAATTTTAGCAACTCATGGAGACTTGATTGAAAGAACCAGAACAACAAGCAGGCAAGCCAATTAGACCAGTAAGGTGAGGTGAAAGGTAACCGTGGCTTGGTCTTTAAAGATTATTGGTAATATAAAGAGAATAAGGAAGAGTAGAGAGAGCAAAAGAGGGGCGAGAGAATAAATGGATGTAGCATTAATGGTCATAAAGTATGTCTACATGTGATATTGATGAAAGCTTGGGGACCAGTGTGCCCTCCAAGTTACAAACCCACTGAAATGAAAGAAGGAAATGACCCTTGGGAAATGAGAAACTTGTCTGGTTTTTAACCTTGTTATCATTTGAAATTTATTTTTCAGTAGAATATCACACATAATTTAGAATGGTCAGAACTCCATTTTTTTTTTTTTAAGAACTCCGTATTGATTTCAACTTTCTGTTTTTTGCTTTTTTTGTTTTGTTTTTTTTTCTCAGTAGGAATGCGCCCCCGATTTTGTGCCTTCCATTCCAGAATTTTTATTGGGAAGTCTCTTTAAAAGCCTGCTTATTCTTTTGTATTCTGCTACAGTAGTGGTGGTTATTAGTATGTGAACATTTTCAGTTAAAATTTCTGTTAGAATTAAATGATTCTTACGTAACAGACAATTCTTGGGCCCTCTGACTTATGAGGGGTAAGACTGTGAATTCTCTAAGGCATAAGGACTCACACCACAGGTGCTTACTGCAGTTTGTTGAATCAGTGAGGAGGCTGTTTTTCCAAGTTCATACTGGAAGTTATTAGCAAAACCCATATGAGATTTTATGGCACAAAGTTTTGTCTCAAAATTGAGTGTAATGAATGCAAGATTACTGGAAATGTTTAACAAACTCTGGTGGTGACTGAAAATGGGAAATAGCATAAGTAGTATTAATGGTTTTTAAAAGGGACTGCAGGGGGGCCCCTGAGTGGCTCAGTCAGTTTAAGCATCTGCTTCCCGCTCAGATCATGATCTCAGGGTCCTGGGATCAAGAGCCCTACATCTAGCTCCCTGCTTGGTGGGAGTCCGCTTCTCCCTCTGCCTCTCCCCACTGCTTGTGCTGGCTCTTTCTCTCTCAAATTAATTAATTAAAAAAATAAAAAGGACGGCAGGGAGTTCTGAGGTTCATACCATTCAGATCCTGCAGCTCCTTGCCACGGGAAGGCATGAAGTCCTCTTGGGCTCTGATGAGACACAGTGCAGTACATCTGGAGCTTTTGCTGATTGGGAGTATGTTGCATTTACAAATGATGTGGAGGTATAAAACATTTGAAAAGTAAGATTTATGGCTCTTTTTTAAATGCTTTGTTTTTGTGTTTTCTGTTGTTTCTACAACCTAATTTCTCAAATCCAGTGGTAATCAAACAGGAAATTTTGCACATTTTCAAAATGTGACCAAAAAAGATTTCATTTATTCATTTATTTAGAGAGTACACGAATGGGGGCATGGGTAGAGGGAGAGGAAGAGAGTCTCCAGCAGACTCTGCGCTTATCCTGACACAGGGCTCAGTCCTAGGACTCTGACATCATGACCTGAGCTGAAACCAAGAGTCAGGCTCAACCCACTGAGCCCCACAGTGACCAAAATATTTAACTCGTCTGCTTTTAGACTTTTCAATCCTTTTTTTAGAACGTGTTGGCATCTTGTATCCAGGACAAAGTGTTTTCATCACTGATTTAGTTTACCACCTGTTTTCTACCCTATATTTAAATAAATGTAAATAGATAATCAACAGATAATAGTGCAGATTATACTTGCATGATGTTTAGTTTCTCCCTGATATAACATTTCATATTATTTACTGCATGTGAACACATGTAGTGGATTCTTTTTTTTTTTAATTTTTTTACTATATATGTTAATTTTTAAAATTAACATATAATGTATTATTTGTTTCAGGGGTACATGTCTGTGATTTATCAGTCTTACGCAACACCCAGCATGCACCACAACACATACCTCCCCAGTGTCCATCACCCGGCCACCCCATCTCCCACCCGCCTTCACTCCACCAACCCTCAGTTTGTTCCCTAAGATTAAGAGTCCCTTATGGTTTGTCTCCCTCTCTGGTTTCATCTTGTTTCATTTTTTCCCCTCTCTCCCTATGATCCTCTTCCTTGTTTCTTAAATTCCACATATCAGTGAGATCATTTGATAATTACCTTTCTCTGATTCACTTATTTCACTTTGCATAATACCCTCTAGTTCCATCCATGTCATTGCAAATGGCAAGATTCCATTTTTTTTGATGGCTGAGTAATATTCCATTGTATATATACACCACATCTTCTTTGTCCATTCATCCGTCAGTAGACATCTGGGCTCTTTCCATAGTTTGGCTATTGTAGACATTTGGGGTACAGGTGCCCCTTCAGATCACTACGTTTGTATCTTTGGGGTAAATACCAGGTAATGCAATTTCTGGGTTGTAGGGTAACTCTATTTTCAACTTTCTGAGGAACCTCTCTACTATTTTCCAGAGTGGCTGCACCAGCTTGCATTCCCACCAGCAGTGTAAAAAGGTTCACCTTTCTCCATGCAGTGGATTCTGCGAGAAGTGTTATTAAGTTGATTCATTTGTTCTCTTTATGGTGAAAAGTAAACTGTTCATTTCCAGTGCTTTTTTCATTATATATGAACATGATTGATACATTAAATAATAATAATAATACTTGAAGTATTGAACTTTTAAAGAAAATAGTAGTGGAAGCCATACAGGTAAGTTTGTAATAACGATCTTTTATCTTGAACCAAAAATGCAATGTATTGTTACTGTACTCCACCTTGTTTTAAAAACCTTAACCCTGGGGCGCCTCAGACTCTTGGTCTTGGGTCATTAGTTCAGGTTCCACATTGGGCATAGAGATTACATTAAAAAAAAAAACCCATAAAAATCTTAACCCTGATTAGGCAATGATCAAGGATATGTTTTCTTTGGCTTTTGGGGGAGGGGTGCTTGAGAAATCTTAAGTGATCACAAAAGGATAATGCTTCTGCTTTTTTTTTTTTTTTCTCCTTCCTTCCTTCCAAATGCCTTTGTTGGAACTGGGGACAAAATTAAGTTTGAAATTTTTCAGTGGTGTCTGTCAGTCACAAGCCATTGTTGACCTCATCACAATTGGCTTGCAAAATTGGGCCCCCTTGCAGTCCCTTTTTAAAACCATTAATGCTGCTTATGCGATTTCCCATTTTCAGTCACCACCAGAGTTTGTTAAACATTTCCAGTAATTTTGCATTCATTTCACTCAATTTTGAGACAAAACTGTGTGCCATAAAATCTCATTTGGGTTCTGCTAATAACTTCCAGTATGAACTTGGAAAAACAGCCTCCTCACTGATTCAACAAACTGCAGTAAGCACCTGTGGTGTGAGTCCTTATGCCTTAGAAAATTCACAGTCTACCCCTCATAAGTCAGAGGGCCCAAGAATTGTCTGTTACGTAAGAATCATTTAATTCTAAAAACAGGTCTGGGACCTTGAAATTGACTTAGTTATAACTTTTCTTAGAAGTCATTAGTTATGTATGATATAAGTCATCAATTTGTACTTCATTAGATTTCATATGAGTGTTTGACCTTTGGAGAAAAAGACAGTATGTGTGTGTATTTATATGTACATCATATATATCAGTAAACTTTTCCTGAAAAACCTGGTTGTCCTCAATAAAGCTGAAAAACCTAAATCCTTATTTTTTCTTTAGTATTTTCTAGATTTCAGTGTTAATAGTATTTATAAATGATTCTTACCTATTTACTCAAACAAGACTTTATTTTACTTATTTCTTAATTTTGAGTTGATCTTTCTCTGATTCTTGAATCTAAAAAAACTTAAAATCCTGGGGTGCCTGGCTGGCTCTGTCTGGAATATGTGATTCTTGAACTCAGGGTCCTGAGTTTTGGCCCCACGGTGGGTGTAGAGCTGACTTAAATATTCTTGGGGAAAAATTAACCTTACAATCCTGCTTTTTAAAAATTTGGAATAGCCTGTCACTTAAATTTGTGAGTTTTGTTTGGTTTGACAGCCTCATTTTTCATAAACCCCCTATCTGAGGGGCTCCTTTCCAGTCAGTACATCCTGTATCAAAGCAACCTCTGTATTATTTTGGTCACCACAGGTTGGTTTTGCCTGTTTTTGAAAAATGTAAATGGAATCATAGAATGTATACTCTTTGCCTCTGGCTTCTTTCATTCAACATAGTGTTTTTGAGATTCATCTGTGTTGTTGCATATCAGCAGTTGGTTCTCTCTGATTGCTGCATAGTGTACTGTTAAGTGAATATGTACTGTTTTTTCCAGGGTCCTATTGATGTATTCTTGGGGTAGATTCCAGTTTAAGGTTATTATGATTAAGCTGCTATGAACATTCTTGTACAAGTCATTCACACATTTCATTTTTCTTGCGGAAAATATCTGGGAGTGGGATTGCTGAGTATAGGGGATGTGTATGTTTCTCAGAAACTGCCAAACAATTTTCCAAAATGTGTGTCCTACTTTATACTCCCATGAGCAGCGTACATGATTTCTGTTTTGCTCTGCATCCTTCCCAGCACTCAGTATTGTCAAGTCATGTTTGTTTTAGCCGTTGTAGTGAGTATGTAGAGGTGTATCATTGTGGTTTTTAATACACATTTCCCTAGTAATTTTTCATACACTTTGTGGCTTTTCGGATACCTTTTTATGTGAAGTGTATTTGCCTTTCATACCCTCCTTGCTAGTCCTGCCTCTCCTTATTTGAGGGGGACATTTTGGAGAACCCCAGTCATGCCTGAGCTGTGATTAGTACCAAACCTTATAAATATGTTTTTTCCTGCATGTACATAAATATGATAAACTTTAATTTATAAATTAGGCAGAGGAGGAGATTAGTAGCAAAAACTAATTATAGAACAATTATAACAGTATACAGTAATAAAAGTTATATGAGTGTGGTGTCTCCCAGAATTTCTTACTGTTCTGTTACCTTTCTGGTGACATGCCTATGTGATAAAATGTGATGAAGTGAGGTAAACAATGTAGGCATGGTAAAGTAGCATTAGGCTATTATTGACCTTCTGACAAAACATCAGAAGAGGATCTTCTGCCTCTGGACCACCATTGACTGTGGGTAACTGAAACTACAGAAAGTGAAACTGTGGGTAAGGGGGGTGGGCAACTATCACTAACTAGTTGTGTGGTTTCATTGCTAGCCATTGTAAAACTTACTTATCTGTGTATAACCTATTGATGTAAAAAAACATGGGTATCCTGATTAGAATTTTGGAAAGCCAGATGATGTTGGGAATGCAGAATTGAATGTTCATATTATGGACGTTTGCTTTTTGTAAAATAACAGCTAGAAGATAGAAATTATGTAATTGAACATTTATTATGATGTCTGGCATGCTAATGTGGGTAGAAGATACATGGGTTTGATTAAAAAAATCAAAGCCCAGTTTGCTGTATTTAACTGACACTTTAAGATTTTATTTATTTGAGAGAGAGAGCACAAGTCGTGGTAGAGTAGAGGGAGAGAGACAAGCAGACTCCACACTGAGCACAGAGCCCAATTCAGAGCTTGATCCCACAACCTTTGGATCATAACCCGAGCTGAAACCAAGAGTCAGACACCCAACAGACTGATCCACCCAGATGCCCCTTATTGCCTATTTTTAATCCAAAAGAGGTGAAAACTTAAAATGCTGAATTTTTTTTTTCTAACTTCCAACTAACTGTTCAGTTAACTGGAAATGTAATCTGTTACACTGTCTTCAGTTGAAAATGTATTACATCAAAAAGGATGAACTTGTAGTATTGTCCATTGTTTTAGAGATCTGCTGCTTTCATGGGTGTTTACGCATTTCCTTGGGAGATGATGACTTTTGAATTTTTGGCCTAATTTCTTTGGATATATTATTCACTTCATCAGACACTATTTCCTTATACTCTTTGAAGATGTATTTTAATTTTTTAAAGATTTATTTTAGAGCAAGAGAGCATGTGCTTTCACAAGCCAGGGGAAGGGCAGAGGGAGAGGGAGAGAATAGAATGCTCAAGCAGGCTTCCCACTGAGAGAGCAGCCCAGTGTAGGGCTCGATCCCAGGACCCTGAGATCATGACCTGAGCTGAAATCAAGAGGTGGATGCCTAGCTGACTGAGCCACCCAGGCGCCCCAAAGATATATTCTTTGTTGCTTAAAGAGAATCTTTAGTTAACATTGAAATAAAATCACTTCACTAAGGAGTGTGTTACATATTTTTACTGTTGTGAATTCCCTGTAATAATAGTGTTCGGTTTATTTATTGCTTTGGGGGTCGGTGGTGTGGTCTTTGTCTTTGCCATGAAAGCAAAGGATCATATTAGATTGTGAGCTCTATTCTATATATGCTCTCTCTGATGGTAATGTTTGATAATATGGATATCCTCCCACCTCCATATCTCAAACCTCAGAACATATGCTCCTCAGAAGGTAAACCCCGCTGCAGAGCATGCCAATAAAACAATGTGGCTCCTTTATGGTTTGATACCATTGGAATCTGCTTCAGAAGAAATCATAACCTTTTACATTGGTTTCCTGCAAAGCCTTTTCAACATGAGCCATTACTAAACTCCTGTTTCATAGATATTTACAATTTATTTTAAACAAATTTTTGTAAATTACTGTAAAACTAATTTGAACACCTTTATAGAGTATTTTGAGCCTCCATGCTTGCTGAAGTATCTATATTTTATACATTCATTTCTTAGAATCTACTTCTATTGTAATTTATATATTATTATAATTTATATACTTCTATTATAATTTATATATTGTAATTTATTATATATTATGTAATACAAATTATATGTAATGTAAGGATTGTGTACTCAGTGGAAAAGGATACCTTCTCTAACTCAAAGAGGGGAAAATGTTAGGTGCATTGTTAGTAATTGTTAAGAATGGCCTTCCATATCTTCAAAGTTTTGTTCTTTAAGAAAAGTCATTAGAAAATATTGTATGTTTCTGACTAAGTGGGGTATGGTTAGAGTAGTAATTTTTCACTCTTAACAATTCATATGTTTTGGCATGGGAAGGTAAAATCAAACATGAACTTGTATGCAACATTTATTGAGCCAGTTTTATCCTAAAATTTAAAAATGGACCAATTTTTTAAAAAGATTTTATTTATTTATTTGACACAGACAGAGGGATCACAAGTAGGCAGAGAGGCAGGCTGAGAGAGAGAGAGAGAGAGAGAGAGAGAGGAGGAAGCAGGCTCCCTGCTAAGCAGAGAGCCCAATGTGGGGCTTGATCCCAGGACCCTGGGAACATGACCTGAGCCAAAGGCAGAGGCTTTAACCCACTGAGCCACCCAGGCGCCCCAAAATGGACCAGTTTCATCCAAAGTGGTATCATAGACTTGTTACAGTTGTGCTTTAAGATTTCAATTAGGGATTTTTTTAAATGTAATTATTGGCTGGTGTCCCCCGCCCCCAGTATTTAACAGTATCACTTTATAGAGACAGCTGTTCTTCAGCATAGAAGATAAATGTATCAGCTGTCTTTGTGTATCAACTTTCTAGGACTTTACAGACTTTAAATCCAAATTAGGTGTACCATGGAATGGATGTTCATGTGCAGTAGCTCACCGTAATTGTTAGTGGTGATGACAGTCCAGTGTACCATAAGCGTCGTCACTTCTTTGTAAGACCACTTTAAACAGAATGCTAGTGATTTTGAGTATTCATATATTAAGCTACCCTTTTAAAGATTAAATATTGGCAACTAAACTTGGATAATTCTAGAGATTACCTTCCTAGGTTTCAATATAGGTAATGAATGCTTTGTAAATTGCAGGTTCACATTTTTGAAAAGTTGAGAAGATAGTATTTTGAATAGTTCAGTTGTGCAGTTTGGTTTATGTGTTCTATTCTTGTCTGCGGTAACTTTACTAAAGATGATAAAATTACAGAAGTACAAATATGTACTAAACCAACTTAAGAATGCCTTAATTACTTTACTGACAGATACCTAACAAGGATCCTGCATAGTAGAATGCTGCTTGTAGGTGGAAATATAGAAAAGATAATTTTTTGTTGATTTTTGGCATGCCTTGTTTGAAAAAAATATTAAAGTTTTATAACTGGGACCATGGGTCCTATTGGATCATTTGGAATCCCCTTAAATTACATGTAGAATTTTGTGTTCATATTTTTTTACGTACAAATTTGGGGGAGGGGACTCTTCATACTCCATCCAATTTTCAGGTGTATTTGAGTTCCAAATGGGTTTTGGAATCAAAACTAATTTAGGGTAGTTGTTTCTAGTATTTGGGGGTCAAGTAAGTCTTTTTCTGATGGAATACAAGAAATGTATTTGTGTGCTCTGCCCTGGTACAAGTACAATAAAATGTTCCAGATTAGAGTAGGAATCAGCATCCTATGTAGAATTTTGGATTATAAGATTTCAAGCAGTGGTGTGCTGAGGGATCAACAATGCAGAAAAGACGACCCGCCTATGGAAATAAAAACTAAGGATTTAGCAAAATAGGTTCTTAATATTTTAAAATTATTAGCAGACTTGGGAGACTCAACTTTTAGGATTTAGTGGTGTTTAAGCCAAAACATAAAACTGAACTGAACTTTAAGTCTGTTGATATTCTCCAAGAAAATGAATGCAAAGGAAAATCTTCCCTGAACGAAAACTGATTACTATTAAGAACTTTAATACTTCTGCCATTGTTATTGATTGTGGACACTGGCTAAATTTGACTTTTTTTGTATTCCTAGGAGGGTGAAAGAAAACATGGATGAAGCTTCCTGAATTTCGGCTTCTGGGATCAATCAAGTTCCGAGACTAGGAACTGCTGGTGTGTCAGTATTTCCTCTCAGGTTAGTCAGTGTCTGTTAAAACATTGTTCCTTCCTCTGTTTCCTTAACCGTACTTCCTGATCCTGGCACTGCTGAGTTCATGAATATATGTTGTAATGGTCCCCATGCTTTGAATTAGTGGAATATTAGTGAATAGTTTATAGTGGAAGCTGAAACTTCTGCTTCTCTGCCTGTATTAAGGGATCCCCAGGGTCACTGCCCTTCTCTCTGAGCCAAGTTGGAGGCTATTTTTAGCTCCAAGTTGCCCTCATCTTTCCTTGGTTAGTATTTGTCCTCAGATAAAAATGAACTGAGAGTAAAAATGACCTATCAAACAGGTCTTTACTAAGAAAAGAAATTCCCTCTAGGTTTTTAATAATCCCAAGTCTAGAAGCCTTTAGTTCCTTGGAAAGTGTATAATCTTAAAAATGGTTTAATATCATAAATTCAGATCAATACTAGGGTTACTAGTTCCATATCTTCCTCGCTGCTTTCTACCTTTTGTAAAGGTAACAATTTTCCTATTATCTTAAGTTAGATATAAAGTTTTATAGGAACATTTACATTGTGACCTTCATGACAGAATTTCCAGTGATGGTATACAGTCATCCTTATAGATCCACAAAGTATTATTTTAAGGGTATTTCTTTCCTACTTTATCATGTAATGATTTACCATCTCTTCTGTTCTTGCTTCTACAAGTATGGTCCCAGGAACCAGGAGAATCAGCCTTTTGGGCTTTTGGCAGTGCACAATCTCAGAACACAGCTGACCAAATGAATCTGAGTGCTCATTTTAACACAATCCCAGGGGATTTGAATGATGCACATTGTGTTGAGAATCACTGATAAGAGAAATTTCACCCTTTTAAAGTATCTGATGCCAGTGCAACACAATAATGTGAGAACTGTTTTGTGTTCTGTTATCCAGCTCTAGAATATTAACTTTGGGTAATAATTCTCAAAGCTGGTTCATAGACCATCTAGGAGCTTAAGAATGCACATTCTCAGGTCCAGCTACTGAACAGAAACTTGGGGGTGGGATCCAGCAATCCAGTATTTTATTTTTAAAAGGCCTCCACGTAGGCGTGCCAGGCTGGCCCAGTCAGTAGAGCATGTGACTCTTGGTTTCTGGGTCAGGAGTTTAAACCCCACATTGGGATATAGAGATTACTTTAAAAAATAAGGCAGGGTGGTGCCTGGTGAGTGGCTCAGTCAGTTGAGTGTCCAAATCTTGATCTCAGCTCAGGTCTTGACCTTATGCTCATTGAGTTGGACCCCTGCATTTTTCATCTTAAAAAAGATGAAAAAATAAAAGCCATCTAGGTAAACTGTTTTCTGTCAGAGAGCCACCAACCTAGGGAATTATTAACTAAAAAATTAGAATGGCCTTTTGAAATTAGAAAATTACTTTGTAAATATTCTGTAGACTTTTTGTTGAATTTTCAGATTGCTTTATTTGTAAGTCCTTTATTAAATAAAATTTGAAAAAATAATCTCAAAATATGTGGGTAAGAGGAAACAAATTTAATGTGCATGGGCTAACTGCACCACAGATCAAAGCTGTGGCATTCATTATGTGGTTATCAGAGAGAGAGATCTTACAAGCTTGTCAAGTACGTCAGTCATTGGAACTTTAGGATTTTGAAGTTAATTTTGGTAAGAGATGAATAGTATTTATTTAAAATAATTGCTTTTCATTACAGATTTTCAAGTCAATGGAAAAGAAAGTCATTTCAGGAAGATACTTCTATTAAGTTTATAGATGTTAATAAAGTGCAGAATTCTTATTAAAAATAGGGCATCCTCAGGTTATCCTTTGAAACAGTGGTTCTCACATTTTCAAGGGGCAGCAGAACCCCTTGGAGGCTTGTTAGAACAAAGACTGCAGATCTACCGTGTATGATTTAGAGGGCCTGAGAGGTTTCATTTCTAACAGCTGGTGTTGCTCTGGTGTGAGGACTGCATTTTCAGAACCACTGCTGTTTTGTTTTGTTTTTTTCTCAGCATTAACGTATTTAACTCTCCAGGCACTTAATCTCTATACGAGCTCACAACAAAATACTGATTACAGAGGTAGATTACTGAAGAAAATTTTATAAATCCAGCGTAGTATTTCAGTTCTTGAATATTTTTTAGGTCTGTTGCTCAGTGACTCTAGCCTGGCAAATTATTTCCTTTGTAACTGAAACTTCTATGTTTCCAATAGAAGATACACAATAGATACTAATTTCTGTTTGCTAACGAATTTATCTTTTTTTCAGGTCATTTTGTGGGCGAAGTGCTTTTAAAGACATAGGAGAAACAAGCCAGAAAACAAACTCATTTCATTTGTGAATTTATTACTCCATATAAACAACTTAAGAATGTATGAGTAAACAATTTATGGATGTATGAGTAATCCTAACATTTGACATTATGCCTCATGGAGTTTTCTTTGGTTAAAATAATCTGGAATAATGCAGACTTCCATTTTCATTCAGGTGGGTTTTTTTTGTTGTTTTTTATTAAGATACATACCTACCCCTTCATGTGGTCTTGCCACGGAATGTAGTAATGTGTAGTAACCCACAAATAACAGAATAACTAACATATTTCCCTTTCAACTACCTATAAATGGGAACCATTAGAGGGATTTTTTTTTTTTTTTTATCACCCCATGTGGCCTGCAATTTTGGGTCAGTCCCCAAGATAAGGAGCTCATCATGGAATTTGGCATTGTTTGTAAGAAAGATCAGGTTTTATTAAAGCCATATATATTTTTTAGCCCAAAGAAAGCAAAGAATGGCGGATATGAGCAAGGCAGAGTATGTTGTACAGTAATGGAAAATTACTTTCTTCCAAGTTAAACTGATGCCCAGTATTAGGGTTAGGATTCCAGCTGGGGTCCTTGGGAGCTCTGGGAGTTGGCAGAGGACTATTTCCTGAATTTAATTTGGTCCTTATTTGATTGCTAACTCATTGTAATTACAATTTTCTACCTTACTACTAATGTTCTTCTGTACTTAGAGGGAGATGTAAGGCTTAGAAGTCCCAGATCTGGTCTGAAAGAAGCATTATCTTCAAGTCAGCACTGGATGGAGGAAAGCAGTGTGGGTTCTTATCAGTGGTTCTCTGCATTTACTTACCAACCAACTTGGTTGGTAACCAACTTTACTTACTTACTTACCAACACTTGGACCAATAAAGCTTTAAAAACTTAAAACAATTTTAAGGGTTTACATAGTTTTAGGCTATGAAAATTAACTACATAAAATATTAAGATTTTCCAAATTCTTATTTCATAAATCACTTTTTGATAGTGCTGGTCTGTATATCCTCCTTTTCCTTGGTCGTTGCTTATCATCCTCCTTGCTTAAAGACATTAGACTTTCATGGTTAAATGCTTTATCAGGTCCTTTCACCATTAATATTCTGGATGCTAAGCCTTTTTCCACCACTAGTATTTTCTTACTTTGAAAGCTACCAGTGTAACACTGAATCAATTCTAAAAACACCTGAGCTTCAAATTGCAACCTCCTGACATTTCACTGAATAAGACAGGAATGACTTGGGAAGACAATATACGCAAATGACCTTTTCTCAGAGCTAAACCAAACTCCCTAACTGAACCTGTTCAACATTTGAGTAGTTTGGATACTGGATGCTGCTCTTTGGTACTATTGTGATAAAAAAAGCATGCATGGGGTGCCTGGGTGGCTCAAAGGGTTAAGCCTCTGCCTTCAGCTCAGGTCATGATCTCAGGGTTGGGCTCTCTGCTCAGCAGGGAGCCTGCTTCCCCCCCTCACCCCCCACCCCTCTGCCTGACTCTGTGCCTACTTGTGATCTCTCTGTCAAATAAATAGAATCTTTAAAAAAACAAATGTGTAATGTGCTTTCTACTACAGCCATACTCAGAGTGGACCAGATCTGAATGATATAGAACTTAAATTAATTGAATAACCCAGTTATGTTGTCCTTACTGCCATATGCACTGGGGAGGATTTTTTTTTTTTTTTTTTTTTTTTTTAAATTGAGAGTGAGCAAGCGAGTGATGGGCGGGGAGGGTTAGAGGGAGAGGGACAAGCAGACTGAGCAAGGAGTCCTGCGTGGGGCTCAAACCCAGGACCTTGAGATCACAACCTGAGCCAAAGGCAGATGCTTAATGAACTGAACCATCCAGGTGCTCCTGATTTATTTTTTTAAGTTAATATAAAATTGAAATAAAAATGTGTACTATTTTGTTTTCTCTGAGTCTGGCTGAACAATGATGCATCCTAGTTTTGACAATCTGCTTAATAAGATTGCCCATGGCCTAGATATAAAGCTCAGTTACATATTCCGTATCGTATATGCTTTCTAAGAAGACTGCTTTGGTTTTGACCTATAGTACTAAGCAAATCTGTAAATCATTTGGTAATGTGCTGCTTGAGAAATGGTTTGTTTTCTAGAGAAACCATGGCTCACACTTTGTACAAATTTTATTTAAAATGTCAAAGTCGGGGCGCCTGGGTGGCTCAGTCGGTTAAGCCTCTGCCTTCAGCCCAGGTCATGATCTCGGGGTCCTGGGATCGAGCCCCGCATCAGGCTCTCTGCTCAGCAGTGAGCCTGCTTCCCCTGTCTCTCTCTGCCTGCCTCTCTACCTACAATCTCTGTCTGTCAAATAAATAAATAAAATCTTAAAAAAAAAATAAATAAAATGTCAAAGCCGCAGCATTATCAGTATCTGATGGAATTAGCTGCCTACTCAAAGAACCAGCAAGAAACCACTCAAGTGCGAGTCTAAACAATTCAAGTCTTCTCCATCCTTAAGAAACCAGAACTTTCAGAGTGGACAGGTATGGTTTTCATCTGGCTATAGAGAAGTTATAGTTTAGAACAAAAGGTATTAAATTCTGTGGCTCTATTTTCTATTCCTAGTAGATAACAACTGTTTATTTTACATAACTTACTGCCACATCTGGCATAAATAAAACTGGTAGAAGTTGAGACGAACTCAAAGGTTGTGTTACCTCAATCTCACACTTTTGTCTTCCTTCCCTGACCCTGCTTCTGTCAAAATAACTTGCTCAGTTATTTTCTTCATGTTACACGTTTTTGATTTTTAAAGATTTTATTTAATAAAATTAAAGATTTTGGGGCACATGGGTGGCTCAGTGGGTTAAAGCCTCTGCCTTTGGCTCAGGTCATGATCTCAGGGTCCTGGGATCGAGCCTCGAATCTCTGTCAAATAAATAAATAAAATCTTTAAAAAAAATAATAAAATTAAAGATTTTATTTTATTTGACAGAGAACGTGAGAGAGGGAACAGAAGCAGGCCTCCCACAGAGCAGGGAGCCTGATGTGGGGCTCAGTCATGACCTGAGCCCAAGGCAGATGCTTAACGACTGAGCCACCCAGGTGCCCCTGTTTTGTTTTGTTTTTTTTTTTTTGTTTTGTTTTTTAATCCTTGCTGACTTCCCAGCTTTTATACTTCTGAACCTAAACTTCTAAGGAAATTATTCATCAGATTTCCTACTTTATTTCTATCCTGGCCTTGCCTCTTGGAGTAACTTGCCTCTTGTAAAGCTAATACTATCTTAAGCATGATTTTGAGACAGAAATTTTCTTTAAAAACCCATTTCTCCCTGACTGTTCCTGACCCACCCCACTGCTAACTCAAATCTCCCAACTTTTTTCCTAGAAAGCTGTGAAGTCAGATACAGAGCTAGTCATACATGACTCAATGTAGATGAAAAAATTCCAATCCCAGCTGTCATTTAGCTAAAAAATTACACATTAGTATCCGCCTGGTTTTGAAGTCCCGAGACTTGAGATACAAAGAAAATAGACCAACATTTGGTGTTTTATTGAGAACATTGTAGGAAAAGGCAGTACGTAAAGTAAAAATGGCTCTCTCAAATGTCTATACACTGTATGTGGTCTACTATATGACATTCTGAAAATTTTTCATTAAAATCATAAAAACCAATCATGAACTAAATAATTTTATAATCTCCAAGTCCAGACTGAGTTTGACTTTTTAGTTAGCCAAATATTTCTTAAGAGACTATGAGAGATCTGTGGGGAATCTCTAGAAGCAGTAACTCTTCACATGAGGCACAGTATGGCAAATACTTGGCTGGCCTTCCCAGTGTTTGTAATATGTTCTTTAGGCCCCATAGTGTCCCGGCTTACATTTTTTTTTCTTTCTTTTTTTTCCTGTATCTTAGATTCTGATTTATTATCTTTTCAAAGAATAAAGGATAACTGCAAATACACAAAGTTGTCACCTCCAATTCAGGATCTGTGGCAACTGCATTATTATGAACAGCTCAGACCTCCTCCCTTAAATCTGCCTACCAAGTTAGATAGTCATCCTTTAAGGGCAGCAAATTGATACCTTATTTAGTGCTTCACTGACTTGACTATCACATCCACACTTAATTGTTTTTAATGCAGAAATTCACCAGGGCTAGTAGAAAATTTCAAGTTAGAAAAAAGACTTTTAATTTTCTTAAATAATCCTCCCATGTACCTTTCCACATTGTGGAAAAACTGAATTATGCAGTCTGGAGACAACATCAAAATTTCAGAACACTGGCACAAATACTTACATCTACATTTTATAATATATTAGAACCATCATGTCCTGTGTTAGAGCCTTGTAACAGATAACAGGCCTGAAACTGCAAGAGGTATACAGATGAAACTTCAATTCTGGAGGTGTTAGCTGTGCCAGAGTCCCAAAATAGGCCTGGAAATAACTCCATCCCAACTCTCCGTTCCATCACTGCAGCTGTACTCTGTATGCACCAATTAGGAGCTTAACCTTTTGAAAGAAAACAGGCGTAAGTATCAGTACAGATACCTCTATCAAGTTCCTCTTCAAAGAGGGAAAACACTCACACAACCAAGATTTGTCTTATTTGGCAATGTTCTCAAATTGGTTATCAATTCAGGGTGTTAGGTTACCACTTTTAATAAAAAAATCCAAGTGCTTATAACTTGATTTTTAGATTATTGTAATAAATAACTGTACTTTTTGTTACATAGACTTTTGGTCCAGCTTCAATGTTCAGTGAAAAGCCTACGGACATACATAAAATGTTATACATTAAATAACAAAGGCAAGAACTACAGCTTTGACTGCTCAATACCGGAGAGATGCATCCTTACCATCAGTCCCTTTTTTTTTTTTTCTTTTTTCTTTTTTTTTTAAGATTTTATTTATTTATTTGGCAGAGAGGCAGGCAGATAGAGAGAGGAGGAAGCAGCTGATGCAGGATTTGATCCCAGGACACTGAGATCATGACCTGAGCTGAAGGCAGAGGCTTAAACCACTGAGCCACCCAGGTACCCCATCAGTCCCTTTCTTGACACACAATTTATGTCTAACACATCTGTAGATTCTGGTGCACTGCTATCCCAGAAAGCACTGATCTCCAGGACAGGCACACCAGGAACACAGCACTTTTGGAATTTTTTTCTGCCGATAAAGTAATCTGAAGTAGCAATATGAGTAGCTGCACTAAATGTAAGGAAAGGGTTTTCACCTTGGCAGAAGGTGCTTCCGTCAACCTTATGAAGAGTTTATTGAGGCCTGCAGCAGGGCTGAACGAGTAAACAAAATGACTGTCCTAGGGAGAGAGACCAACCAGTCAGTGTTCTCTCAAACTTCTACATCGAAGAACATCATTGTATCTTAAAACATTTCAGAATCCAAAGACGTAAAAGAGAACACCAATTTTATACTTTAGATCGATTTGCTGATTGCTTTTCTCTTGATTTATTAAAAAGATACAAATGACAAAAAAGTTTGTAAGATTTATCTGCAAAAACAGCAACCAGATAAATCTTTAGGATTGGATTAGCTTGTATAATGTGGTATGGATAGCCATATACAGCATGAGGGTTAAAAATCTTCATAAACAGTTGATTTCGCTTAAGTCAGCCTAAGGAAAGAATTCTAAGTATAGAAAAGGAAACATACACATAGGTTCTACAAGACAATTTTTTTGTTAAAATTATATAGCTGCTAATATTATAAACCAAAATTACAGTATAATGGTTACCTAAAGCTACACACATTAAAACTAAGCATAAATACACCCATGTTCTAGGTATTTGAATCACAGAATGGGTATATTTTTAAAATTCCCTAAATTTCCTTTAGGTGAATGTTTGTAATTATAATGGTGGGGAAAGGCAGAATATTTTAAAAAATCAGTACGTTTCTTATACCTTAAGAATTTATATTCAGAATATTCTAAGACATTATGATAAATATAACTTAAGGCGTATATATCAAACATGAGAAATCCAGACTCTTACAAAATTTAGGAAAATTTTGCTTTATAATTATGGGTTATCTTATTTCTAATTGGCTTAGTTGTAATTAACATTTTATTAAAACACCCCATTAAAAGTCATCTGTGCTTCTGGATTAGAAGAATGTATTTTTCAGTAATGAACAACAGAAATTCTTACCAGAAAAACTGGAAGTTGAAATTTATCATTTAAAACTACAGCTTGTACACTACATGGTCCACAGAGCCGAGCAATAACTTCTTTACCCAAAAAGTTGGCATGGAAAATAAACAGCAGGATGCCAGAGCCTGAATGAGGGAGATGTAAACACAGATTTTAGTATCAACTTTCAACTCTGAAGAAGGCGCACCTGTACAAGTTCGGAGCGGTCCCCTCAGTAAGCCTGGTGGAACACACCCTGCCTGATGCCCACTCATACCGGACAATCTGAGTCCCAATTTCAAAACTTGGTGTTACCTAGCATTTTTCAAACCACAGACTCTTTCTATTTTTTGTCCAAGTGATCCCTACTGACAGCTCAGGTAACAAGTTTTTTAAAATATGCTTTCTACATTAATTTTGGTCTTAAAGGGTATTTAAAAGTTGCTGCTAAATATGTAAAATGTCCATGGATGCAAATTTCTATGATGGTTTCTCTGGGTTTGGGTTTGAGTGACTGTCCATTTTCTTCTACACAGTATTTTGCCTTTTCCAAATTTTCTGATTAATACCAAAACCTTAATTTTGGTGGGGTGGGGTAGAGTGGGGAACTGTGAGATTTGAGGCTTTCATTGAATATCCAAAATATTCTGCATGACTCATTTTTCTGAACAAAGCTATACTTTTATTGTAACAGAAAAATAGATACATGAACTCTATGACCTTTCTGATAAGCCATTTTTTAAGATGAAAAAACACTGATCCAGACCAATTATAAACAAGAGGAGACTTCATAAGAGACCCCCAAGGAACCATTGGCTTTATTTGTTCTGGTCCCAGGGAAAGGAGGACACATTGATTCACCCCTAGCTTGCTTGCTTCTTTCAAAGCTATTTAAGGTTTGTCATACTGATTACTTAAAATGCTATACCCATCCCACACCCGCCCACAAAGTGCTGAGGTTCAAAAGAAAAGGTCTACACACAATATAGGGACTGTTTCTTGTCTTTTTCCCCTCAGCTCCACTATGAATGAGCATCTGATCTGGGACAGAGGCTGAGTTGAGTATTACTCTCTCTATAGAGGAGAGTAGTGGTAACTCTTCAAAATGACCTGAATGGGGACTAGAGGTCTACAGTGAAAATCCTATTTGAAAATCCTTCATTCAGGTGCTGTTTATTCTAACCAAAATCAGTTAGATCTAAGGAAGTTGTGTTCATTAGCTCTACTCTAACAAATACTTGAATTTCACAGACTTACTATGACATGAGGAACCCTAATTAATTTGCTAGCAATTGTTTCATGCTATCAGTATAAACGTTTTCTCCAGCCAAAGTAGGTGTTAAACACAATCACAATCCCCTCAAGGAACCAAGATCAGTGCTTCTCAAACTTGAGTGTGTTCATAAATCACCTGAGCTCTTAGCAAGGTGTCAACTGAGAGTCAGGTCTGGGTGGGCCTGAGAGTCTGCATCTCTAACAAGCTCTCAGAGAAGTCTGAGACCACACTGACTAGCAAGGGTCAAGAAAACCTATCAGGATCTTGTATCAGGATGACAAGGCATCTTTGGTAAGATTTCAGATAGAGAAGATTTCTGTTAGCCACACTGTGTATGTGCAGAAAAAAGAATTTAGTAACTTTAAGACAGTCCAGGTGCACTGAAGCCCATAAGCTGTGAATGCTGGGAGACTGGCCCAGATCAGCTCTGCAACCCCTACACCCTGTTCCCCAACCTTGTGCTCACTACCCAGCAATACAAACTATCCACTTGGACAGTTGAAACCACAAATGATTCTTCAATGTCAAGTTTACTAAACACAGGTGTTATGTAATAGCTGTCTTTAATTAAATTTTCATTAATGAATACATACATACATACATATATATATATATAAAGATTTATTTCTTTATTTGGGAGAGAATGAACAAGGGCTGGTGGCCAGAATCAGAGTGAAAAGGAGAAGCAGACTCCCTGCTAAAACGCAGATGCAGGACTTGATCCCAGGACCCTGAGATCATGACCTGAGCCAAAGGCAGATGCTTAATCAACTGGGCCACCCAAGCACCCAATACGTATTTTTTTAAATGGATGTTTTTGCTTAACAAAAAAGCCAGAACCCAGTTTCCTACTTTCATGAAGGCAGTGTTCTTTCCACTTAAACAGTTTATGCTGTATCCCTGTCCTAGAGAAGGGCCATGCCCATGTCATGGTCTTGCCTGCAGAGCAGCTGTTAAGCAGAGGCTAGGAGTCAGAACTAAAGTTTCCACCTCCTGCTATTCAACTTTCCTATGGGTCAAGACACTGACTTTTTATTTTAATGAAACTCAAGTTTAACAAAAGGTCGTACAAGATCCAACTTCCATACTTTTTTTTTTCCTGGTGCAAAAAAGGTGGTTTCATTCAAGCATAGGAGACAAGACCCAAGGCAGGAAGAACAGTTCCAACTTCCATGCTTTTTCATTAAAAAAAAAAAAAAAAAAATTAAGATTTATGTGAGGGGAGTGGAAGGACAGAGAGAAAATCTCAAGCAGACTCCCTGCTGTGCACAGAGCCCAACTCAGGGCTCAATCTCACAACTCTTGAGATCATGACCTTACCCAAAATGAGGAGTCGGATGCTTAACCAACTGAGCCACCCAGGCATCCCTATGGTTTTTAAACAAGTGCTAACAGTGCTCCGTGGAACCCTCAAAGTCACCTGGGATGGTAGGTATCAGCTGAGTCACCTTTTTCTGCCGGAGTAGCTCTGCTGTTAACCATTTTACATAATTATTATACATAATGGGATTCTGTGAAGATATGTTCACAGAGTTCTATTTAAAAATCAGCTGACAGTCTATGGCCATACCACCCTGAACACGCCCAATCTCATCTGATTAGAAATCAGCTGATATTTACAGTGTCACTTTTCAAACAGAAAAACATAGGCTTACCTTCTGGTATGTTCTGTGGGGGTTTGTAATTGAAATCTGTTGAAAAATCTGGCCCCTCACAGAGACGATGACATGCTATTGGGAAAATTGGTTCTAATAGAGCAAGACGTGCTTCAAAGTAATCCCTTATTGTTTCTTCTGCTACTCTTGAAAGTCTAGGCAAAAAGTATAGTAAGAGTTGTTAATATTAATGTAGAAAATAACCATGAGTCATATTATCAAACTGCTGAATACATGAGGCCTTCCCAAATCAACCTTTAAAATAAATGTAATTTCCTATTCATCCTGCTTCCCTGGTGTATTTTTCTTTAGCACTTAGCATCTGACACACTGTCTTACTGTCTATGCTGTCACAGGGAATTTAGGCTCTAAGAGGGCCAGTCTTCCCCCCCTGCTGCTGTCTCCATCTTCCCAGTCTTCTGAATAGTTCCTGGCATACAGACAGCACTCAATACTTATTTGTCTAATGAAAATGAGAATTCTACTGAACAATAAATTTGAGAAGTGCCAGAACCACACACAGCACACACACACTTTATAGTACTTAGTTTAGAAGACAGTTAAATAAAATGCTAAAGCAGATTAGTGCTAATTCAGAAAATATTTTTAAACTATCTTGCTAGGAAGGTAACCAACTCATTTGGTTTTCCCAAGATATTCAGGTTTTAGGAGTGGAAATCCACTGTGTTGGGTCATGGACACACAGAGAAATAACAGGTTGGGTAAAGCTCCCAGCAAAGGCTGGACAGACTCACGATGTACATGCCATTTTGGTTTGTCTCTCGTCTGAAATTTACCTTACTTTCTGCCTAAAATATAGATTCTGGAATTGGAGTAACTATCATGCAGGCATGAAGATCCAAGTCATACCTCTAGATTCCCTGTTTTGTTTTGTTTTTTTTAAGATTTTATTTGTTTATTTGGCAGAGAGAGAGAGAGAGAGAGATCACAGGTAGGCAGAGAGGCAGGCAGAAGAGAGGGGGAAGCAGGCTCCCTGCTGAGCAGAGAGTCCGATGTGGGGCTCGATCCCAGGACTGAGATCATGACCTGAGCTGAAGGCAGAGGCTTAACCCACTGAGCCACCCAGGTGCCCCGACTCCTTGTTATTTTGAACAATAAACATTGTTCTCATGTTAACTACTGTTTGTGACGTTTCTGTTACGTGTTGTCAAGATAATTTTTTAAAAATTATTTTCAGAGGCAGAATTTAGTGTTTCATCAGTCCCATATAACACCCAGTGTTCATTACATCAAGTGCCCTCCTTAATGCCTGTCACTTGATTATCCTCCCCGCCCCCCCCCACACACCCATCTCCCT
The DNA here is from genome assembly GCA_004024625.1 of Mellivora capensis. Lineage (NCBI taxonomy): Eukaryota > Metazoa > Chordata > Mammalia > Carnivora > Mustelidae > Mellivora > Mellivora capensis. Next base: position 110,406 of record PISX010001531.1, on the reverse strand, counting down.
TCCAGCAACCCTTAGTTTGTTTCCTAGAGTTCAGCCTCTCTAGTGGTTTGCCTCCCTCTCAATTTTCATCTTATTTTTTTCCTTCCTTTCCCCTATGTTCATCTGTTTTGTTTCTTAAATTCCACAAGTGAAATCATGTATTTATTTGTCTTTCTCTGACTGACTTATTTTGCTTAGCATAATACCCTCTAGTTCCATCCACATCGTTGCAAATGGCAAGATTTCGTTCTTTTTAATGGCAGAGTAAGCCAGAATAATTCTTAAGGAAAAAGCTAAGTTACTTGTGTGATTTTCAATTAAAATAAAATGATTTAGAATTCATCTGAAAAAAAAAAAAAATGAACTTGAATGGATAAACTGTAGTACATCCAGACAATGGAATACTGTTCAGCATTAGAAAGAAATAAGCTAAGCCACGAAGACATGGTGGACTGCTATGTTTATACAGTATTATTTACAACGGCCAAATTATGAAAGCAGCCAAGTGTCCATCGATAGATGATAAATGGATAAAGAAGAGGTAGTATGTAAATTATTCAGCCATAAAAAATGAAATCTTGTCATTTGCAACAACATGGATGGATCAAGAGAGTATAATGCTAAGTGAAATAAGTCAGAGACAAAAACCATATGATTTCACTATATGTGGAATTTAAGAAACAAAACAAATGAACAAAGAAAAAAAAAAGAGACAAATTAAAAAAACAGACAACTATGGAGAACAAACTGATGGTTCCCACAGGGGAGGTGGGTGGGGGAATGGGAGAAATCAGTGAAGGGGATTAAGAGTGATGAGCACTGAGTAATATAGAGAGTTGCTGAATCACTATATTGTACACTGAAATAGAATACTATGTTAACTAACTGGAATTAAAGCAAACAAAAATTAAAAAAAAAAAGACATGGAAGAATCTTCAATGCATATTACTAAGTGAAAGATACCAATTTGAAAAGGGCCAACTACTATGATTCCAACTGCATGACATTCTGGAAAAAGCAAAACAATGGAGACAGCAAAAAGATCAGTGATTGCCATGGGTCGGGGGACAGGGGCAGGAAGGGATGAACAGGCAGAGCACAGAGGATTTTTAGGGCAGTGCTATTCTGTATGACACTAATGGTGGGTACACGTCATTGTACATTTGTCAAAACTCCAAAATGCGCAACACCAAGGTGAACCCTAATGTAAACCCATGGACTCTGGATGGTAACTGTCAATGCAGGTTCATTGGTTTTAGCAAATGCACCACTCTGGTGGACTAGATGTTAGTAGGGGAGGTTGTGCATGTATGGAAGCAGAGGATAGTAGGAACTCTGTACTTTTGGCTCAACTTCACTGTGAACCTAAAACTGCTTGAAAAAATCATGTCTATTAAAAAAAAACACACTACAGATTAGTTTTAAGAAAGCATGAGTCAAATTATGAGCATAATTAAGATTTTTAAGGAGATACTCCTATCTAGGAGTGTCTGTGTTAAATTTTAAAGTTTGAGATCTCAATAACTGTCAGAAAAATAATTCATATGCCACTTATTAAATTTATGATATTTTGAGAACAGAAACCTGTCATGACTTCCACTTAACCATCTTCATCTGAGCAATTATACACATGATATGTCCACACAGACTCTGTGACTTAACCATGGCACACTCGCTCACACTTACGTCTCTAAATGATTCTTCAGCAAGTCGTACACCAACACGTTGTTACACTGCTTTGCAAAATGCAGTGCGCTGTTTTGGTGCTTTGACAAAATGTTGCAGTCAGCTCCACATTCGATTACGAGTCGTACGATATCAGAATTTCCTCTTTTACAGGCCTACCATGGGGAAAAAAGGAACAGTAATTACTTAGCTGTAAGATAAGTTAACTACCAACCTGTGTTTGCCCCTTTCTCCACACGTGAGCTTGGGAATTTCTGTGAAGAGGACAAGAATGTTGGAGAGGGAGAAAAAAACTTGGCATAGGGTCTCACCAAGAGTTACAAACTGTTAAGTAAACAAACAGTGGTATGCTCCTTTTAAGTGAACAGTACTGACCTCTGTGCTACAATTTCATCCCTGACTCCTGGGCAACTCTAAAAAAGATACTTCTGTTCCAAGACAGAACAAACACCAGGTCTTCCTAAGCACTAGCGTGCTCCGTTCTTCAGATCAAGTCTCCCAGCACCACAAAGTAATTTCAAAATTTCCCTAGAAGACTGCTTTAAAGGAGACTAATTAAGCATAGATACAAATTAGAATTCAGCAAATTTAAGATGGACCTGGACACAGTTCAAAGACCATTTCCAGAGTAAAAAGACCTACATCTATGTTCTCTCCTGTCTGTTATTTACGGGCTAAGGGACGTCAAGTAAGTCCCTAATTCTGAGTCTCACTGTTTCCATTTGTTGAAAGGGGACCATAGTACTTCCGCCTCACAACACTGAGGCTGAAATTAAATAACATATTGTAAAGGACCAGGGCAAGCCAGTAAGCTTTCCTACAAAAACAAGGCCATCTGGTATGCTACCACTCCAGACAGTATTTCTACAGAGTAGGTTTTTAAGCTGTGCAAGTGCTAGGTCAAAGGGCATGCATCTCGTGGAATAGCTGACAAATACGCCCTTCAAAATGATGTAACTCAGTGGTTCCCACTGGGATGGTTTTGCCCCCCAGGGGAATTCAGGCAATGTATGGAGACATTTCTGGTTGTTACAGGGTGAGTACTTATGGCATCTGGTGCAGAAGTTAGGGATGCTGTTATACATGCTACAAATGATCTGGCCCACAATGCCAGGAGGGAGAAGGTTGAGAAGCCCTGCTGGAACCAATTATATGCCCCACATCGGTGGGTGAGAATATGGTTTCTCCACACCTTCACACTCTGGTAACGACCAATTTTATATATTATTTCTGAGATGAAAGGCTTTTTAAATTTTTTTCAAAAATTTCTGAAAATCTCTCCCCGTGTTTATTTCTTCTAATTCTAAAAACCAATTTAATATACTAAATCCTTAAAGCTTAAGAAACCAGTACCAAAAAAACCCCAATACAAACAAAAAACAGTCCAAAACAAAAAACAAAATTTAAATACAGTTATAGGCAGTCTTATTTAGACAGCAGTTAAATATGCTTTAAGCACTTCTCTAGGAAGAAGGAACAAACAGTCCCTTGATCCCTTCCCGTCTGGACACTGCCTTCCTTCTTGTCAGATCAACTCCCAAGTGCCTGCTACATCCAAGATCCACCTCCTCACCCTGTGCAACCCCACACTCCTCATACCCAACAAATGAGGGCACCAATACCCTCTCCAGTGCTACTTCCCAATGGAACTTCCCAGCCTCTTTCTCTGGCATCTCTGCCTCAGCAGATGCTGCAGGCCTCCTTGAAACGCTCAGGATACTTCTCTCTCCTGATCTTCCTCCTTCTTCTCTAGTCTTCCCTATGTGGCTGCCTTCCATCTCTGGCTTTTCTTTCCCTTCCAACTCTCCAACAGTGAACCCCACTCTCACCCTAGGGCTGTAACTGTGCTGTCTACAGTGATGAACCTGAATCTGAATCTACAGCCGACCCCTCTCTCTTGAGCTAAAGAACACATGTGAAACATCATCTGAGCATTCCTAGCTCAAATGCAACCCCACTCTCATTGTATACTGCCTGAGTTCCCGAAATTAAGAAATAGGATTACCAAGCATCACCTTCAATTACCAAGTCCTGTGAGTTCTATCTTCTTTTTTTTTTTTTTAAGATTTTATTTATTTATTTGTCAGAGAGAGTGAGCACAGGCCGACAGAATGGCAGGCAGACGTAGAGGGAGAAGCAGGCTCCCTGCTGAGCAAGGAGCCCGATGTGGGACTCGATCCCAGGACACCGGGATCATGACCCGAGCCGAAGGCAGCCGCTTAACCAACTGAGCCACCCAGGCGTCCTGAGTTCTATCTTCTTAAACCACTGGTCAGTCACTTTTATCTCCACTGTCACTACCTAGGTACAGACTATTATTTCACTTAATTTTATTTATTTATTTTTTTAAAGACTTTTAAAAAAAGATTTTATTTATTTGACAGACAGAGATCACAAGTAGGCAGAGAAGCAGGCAGAGAGTGGGGAGGGAAGCAGGCTCCCTGCTGAGCAGAGAGCCCGATGCGGGGCTCAATCCCAGGACCCTGAGACCATGACCTGAGCCGAAGGCAGAGGCTTTAACCCACTGAGCCACCCAGGCGCCCCTATTTCACTTAATTTTTTTTTTAAAGATTTTATTTATTTGGGAGAGAGAGAGAGAGCACGAGTGGAGAAAGGTCAGCAGGAGAAGCAGACTCCTCGATGAGCAGGGAGCCTGATGTGGGACTCAATCCCGGGACTCCAGGGTCGTGACCCAAGCCGAAGGCAGTCCTTAACCAACTGAGCCACCCAGGAGCCCGATTTCACTTACTTTTAAAAACATCCCTGTAAGTCTGCAAACTGCTTTTTATTTATCTTTTTAAAAAGATTTTTATTTTACAGAGAAAGAGTAGGCAGAGAGGCAGGCAGAGAGAGAGGAGGAAGCAGGCTCCCTGCTGAGCAGACAGCCTGATGTGGGGCTTGATCCCAGGACCCTGGGATCATGACCTGAGCCGAGGGCAGAGGCTTTAACACAATGAGTCACCCAGGTGCCCCACTGCTTGTCTTTTTAACCAATTCGTTCCCCCTACTAAACTAAGTAAGGGACATTAAAAACAACCACCTTTATTCTGATTATGTCTTTCTCTAGCTTAAACAGCTCCCAACTACTCTCAGGACCAAGTTATCCTAATTCCTTGTTCCAGATGTAGACCACGTCCATGCTCACTGCCCTATGTGCACACCTTTAAGCACCAGACTACTTAAATATTTACTGTTTAGAATGTACCTGGTGATTTCTCAATAAGACAAAGTTTTAATTCATATTTGATGTGCCAATTCTTCTCTAAGCATATGGCAACAGAAGACACAAAGGAAAATTAAAACCCAAAAGTAGGGCTCCTGAACAAAATAAGCATTTCCATAAACCAAAAATGATATGGCAACACAAGCAGTGAGCAAGGTCCACATCTCGAGGATGGAAGAAGGTTGAGGGGATAGGTGAACCCGGCCTTGCAATCTTACTGACTCAGGAAAGACGGCTGAAAATAGGTACTATAGACAAACACTCACTTGGGTCAATATCTTGCACAAAACTGTATCTACAAACGCAGCAGTAAGACAGAGCCTCCACGCCAGGAACTGATACATGGCTTGGTGTCAGGACCTGCTATGTCTTAATGGCATTTTAGGCCAGGAACCTAAACTACCACAATCGTTAGACCAGAGTTGGCCCCAGGAGAAGCAGAAACAAAACTGCTAAACAGGGAGAGGTCATTAACGGGATAGTCATGGGGGAGGCTTTAACAACCTTCCACTCAAAATGGTCAGCAAACCACAATTCCAAATACGCATGAAGAAACTGGAGGCTAAGGAGATGAATCCACCAATGTAAAATAATAATGAAAGTACATCATGTTCTTTTCCACTCCCAGCTCTCTGCATATCCTATTCCAGTTCATCCTTACACAGTTCATCCCTGCCAGCTTATATATCATTTGTAGGATGCAGCTCAGCCACCTATCATATCCACCCTCTTTTTTTTTTTTTAAGTAATCTCTATGCTCAACATGGGGCTCAAAACTTATGACCCCAAGATCAAGAGTCATATGCTGTATCGACTGAGCCAGCCAGATGTTCTACCCTGTCCCACCTTGAATCCGTACTGCTCAGCCCGGTATCAACTTTTACGTAATCCCATGGCTCTCTGGGTTTATTCCTATCACATTATTGCTCACATCAACTCTTAATTTTGCTGACCTGTTTCTCCTACACATTTGTGTCCTGTTCCCCATCATATACCCAGCCCCCAGCAGAGTGCCTGGCAATCAGGGTACCAACAGGAACATCTGTCAAGACCGAAGTGAAATATTTACCTTCATTAGAGCAGTCTCACCATTGCTCTGCTGGACATTAACATAAGCTCCTGCTTCCAAAAGAATAGCCACTGTAGTTAAAAAGTTCTAGTAAAAAAAAAAAAAAAAAGGGCAAATTTAAATCCCAGAATTCTTTAAAAGATAGTTTTTGATGACTTGAAATTTTTAGTCATCCAGAAAAATACTCAGATTCTATCCCAAGCAAGTCAGTGAACCCATGGGTCTTCACTGTGCCCCACCATTCAGGCCCCATGCACAGCCATACACAATTTGACAGCAACTTCAACCTGAAGTTTAACTACTGGTTTCAACATAAGAAACTCTGTATATCAATCCTTTAAAAAGATAATATGTGGAAAACATTTTAATTACGTTCTTAATCAAAAGGAACACTTAATTTCAAGTGGGAAAGATTTTTAAGATTTTTTTTAAAGGGTATCTTTCATGTTATTTTCTTTTTTTTAAAGATTTTATTTATTTGACAAAGAGAGAGATCACAAGTAGACAGAGAGGCAGGCAGAGAGAGAAGGGGAAGCAGGCTCCCCACTGAGCAGAGAGCGTATGCAGAGCTTGATCCCAGGACCCTGAGATCATGACCTGAGCCGAAGGCAGAGGCTTAACCCACTGAACCATCCAGGTGCCCCAGTTTTAAGAGTTTAAAAATTTTTTTTTATTTGACAGAGAGAGACACAGCCAGAGAGGGAACACAAGCAGGGGGAGAGGGAGAAGCAAGCATCCCGCCGAGCAGGCAGCCCGACACAGGGCTTGATTCCAGGACCCTGGGACCATGACTTGAGCCAAAGGCAGACACTTAACGAATGAGCCACCCAGGTGCCCCAAATTGGAAAAGATTTTTAAAAGATTTAAGATTGAAACCATCATTAGTATATTAATCAGAGGCCCTTTTTCTTTTCTTTTTTTTTTTCAAGTGCTTCTATGCCCAGTATGGAGTTTGAGTTCATAACCCTGAGATCAAGAGTCACATGTTCTACAGATTAAGCCAACCAGGTGCCCCTAGGGTCCTTTTTCAATATGAATCACTTCCCACTAGATAAATCACATTTTGAAAATTCAATTATAAAGTACTACTATTGACAAAAAAAAAAAATCTATTCATGATAAGTCCTAGATTAATTGAAATATGAGATTCTAAAGTTACGTGACCATATGAGTTATATGTCCCTACAGAAACAGATTCTGTTCTGGTACACAGGCAGGAATTCCTACAGAATAAGAAACTGATGTCTTTTGAGTTCCCAACCTTCTCAGCCGCATGAATGAGGGCAGTGGTCCCATTCTTCTGTCTGCCATTCACCTTAGCCCCCTTCTTGATGAGGAGCCTCAGCAGGTCGTCTTGCCCTCCTGCTGCAGCAAGCATCACCAGAGTCATCCCGCTTGAATCCTTCATTGGTTTTGTTGAAGAAAAAAACATGCCAGTGTCCATCAGAAAAATTTTAGAGCTAAGTCTTTTCATGTATGATGTCAATGTGAAATCACTTAAATACATGGATTTAAGCAGCTACTTAAGGTTTTTATGAAAATATCCTTATAATAATCAGAAATATCACAATTTCTTTCAGATGTAAATATAAAATTTTACAACTTCCATGTTTGTTTGTTTTTTTAAGATTTTATTTATTTATTTGAGAGAGAGAATGAGAGAGACCGAGCATGAGAAGGGGAAGGTCAGAGGGAGAAGCAGACCCCCTGCTGAGCAGGGAGCCTGATGTGGGACTCCATCCAGGATCATGACCTGAGCTGAAGGCAGTCAATCAATCAACTGAGCCACCCAGATGCCCTACAACTTCCATGTTTTAAAGGCCTATCATATCAACACTTGGCATGACATATGATGAATAGTATTCGTATCTTGATGCTATAAAAATGGCAAAGTATTTATTTATCACACATTTCAGACACAAAAGTCTCCTTGTATTCTAGGTAAAACAGGTGAAACTTACACATTCTTGATACTCACTTAGTTGGCCGAAAGACCTAAGGCTTGAAATGACTACTAGACGTAACCTAAGTCCACTCTATTGATGACGGGCTAACTGAATGCTGTCACCACAAACGTTGGCCTATATGAATATAACTGTTGGGAAGTGACGGTTTGGCTACTCAAAGGATAAAGAAAAAAATTCAGGAGGAGGAAACTGATATGATTGGATTCTAAGATGCTATGACAAAATAGAGAAATTATAGTACTTTAAAGAGATAAAATTACATAAAGTTGACAAAAAATAAAAAGGTAATAGCTAAAATATTTTCAATCATTAACTGAAACAAACAAAACATTTATTAAATACTATCCATTTATTAAATACCATCTGCTAAAACCAAGTTCTAATAGTTACTTTGTAGTTAATTTGGCTATAATCTGAAAGCTCAGCAGAATTCACTTATATGAGCAATCTGAGGGAATACAAAAGTCTTCTGAAGTAAGAAAGTGCACTTCCTCTCATTTGTATTCTATTACTACAAAACATGTTAAAGGGGAAAAAGACCATCTTCTAATTTATTCATAAAGACCAAGCTACATTAGTATTAAAGTAGGAAAAAAAATCTGATAAAACCCAGCATCCATCCATCCCCGATAAAAACTTAAGCAGGTAAACAAAGGAAGTCTAGAAAGGGAAAGACTACTGACTGTCCACAAGACACCCACAACAGTACAATAGAAAGAGAACCTTCACACATAGCCTAAGGGGAAATCCCCACTCAGATCAGAGGCAGAACAGGATCACTTCCATTACTACTATTCTTCAAAATGTTACGAAGTTCACAACACCAGAAAAAGAAGTATTACTGGGAAAAAAGGAAACAAAATAGTTACTTTTTAGTAGATGATCATATTCTCTGCCTAGAGAATCCCAGACAAGTGACTTAAAAATTATTACAGTAAGAGAATTTCACAGTGACAGGAGACCACATGTACGCACATGTGTGCACACGTGCACACACACACACACACACAAAAATCAATAGCTTCACCAAACATACAGAATAACCAGTTAGAAGACAAAATGTGGAAGGAAAAAGATCCTAATGATCATACTGAGATAATTTAAAAATTATCAAATACGGAGGAACACAACCAAAATAATTGTGCAAGAACCATACACAGGAAAAAAAAATTTATAAAACTTTGCTTTAGGAATAAATGAAGAGCTGAATGAATGTAGAGTTACCATGTTCTTATTTGGAAGACTAAAAATGTAAAAATGTCAGTTCTCAGCCAAATTAATCTATAGAATTCATGCAATTTTACCCAAAATCTCAATAAATTTTTTGAACTGTAACTCCTAAGGAGTAAGCTTAAAAAAAAAAAAATCCACCACTAAAGCAATAATACTGAAGAATAAAGTATAAAAAACCTTTTGTAAACAAGACAGCCAAAAGCCATAAAGGAAAGGATCGACAGATATGACTATCTAAAAATAAAAATCCTCTAAATAATAAGACTCAAAAGACAAAAACTAAAAACTAGGAAGAAAGGGTTAATGTGTTTTCATTAAAAGAAAAAACAACCCCCCCTATAAATCAAAATGAAAAACCTGCAGCAACAGAACCATGGGCAATTGCTGTGAAGAGGAGACTACCCCCTAAGCACCAACAGAGACAAGGACACAAGGAGTCATTTTATGCCCTCAGAGCAGCAGAGGTTCAACCACAGACAAAAACCAGACAGGCCACAGCTAAACCAAATGGTCGCTCTTGGGGCTGGAATTACAAGGTCTGTAATTTTCTACATTATACATTCCAACTGTGTTTTCAGTTTGCAAAATGAACATTACTTTTTTAATTTTTAAAAAATGAAAAATAAAATAGAATTATATTAAAAGAGCTACTTTCTATCTTTATTTCATGAGATTTTACTAATTACCTCTTGGTCCAGGTTATAGTCTTCATTTGAATTAAGTGCAACTTTTACAGCAATATAATCCCCATTTTTCACAGCGTCCCTCAATAAATCTACAATGAAAGAATTAAGAAAAATTAGGCTTCATATATGTAGATACATGAAAAGGACCTCCAAAATTCCTAAACTACTCACTACTTGGAATTGCATTTGCTGTGGTAAAGTTCTCATCTTCCCCATCAAGATGCTTTTGAAAATCTTCTAGTTTCATCCATTCCAACTGCAAGTCCATGCCCAAACTCAAAATATGTTGTCTGCCATCTGGAACACAGAAGAGCCTTATAAATACACATTTTCTTTTCCTGTAACAATGCTGTTTTATTAACTTTTGGTGTCTTAACCAAAGTTTCATATATACTTGTAATATATTTCATTATGTAATTGAGTCTTAAATTTCTGCTTTTCTTGGTCAAGTAATACCAACTACCCACATTTAGATGTCACGGTGCTTCAAAAGCATAAATACAAGATTAAGTAGCTCAAAGGAAGAGAGAAAAATCATCGGAATTCAGTAAGAGGAATCTCTTAACATTTCTATCTTTGGCCATTCTTCTTGGATATGCATTGCCTACGCTCATTTATGCAAGTAAAGCCATTCTAAATGTGTAAACCAGGGGTACCTGGGTGGCTCAATCATTCAGCATCTGTCTTTGGCTCAGATCATGATCCAGTGATTGAGCCCCACATTGGGCTCCCTGCTCTTGCTCTGCGGGAAGCCTGTTTCTCCCTCTCTCACTCCCCCTACTTGTATTCCCTATCTCTTTCTCTGTGTCAAATAAATTTTTAAAAATCCTTAAATGCATAAATTAGACCTATATGTAAATAAGTCACTGATCTTTCAGACTCAACTCCAGCTTCTCCTCTTGGAAGTCCTCTGTGCTTCCTCCTACCCACAAAGCAAGTACTAGTAGTTTCCTCCCTCATCTGTCTGACCTAGGAGCTTTCCTAACATTAGGAAAGGACATGTTCATCCACTATTGGCAGTGCAACAGATAAGATTTGAGCATAACTCATTGGGGAGTACTCAAAACAACTGTCTTATTTTATTTTTAAATATTTTATTTATATATTTATTTGTGGGGGGCAGAGAGGGGCAGGAGGAGAGGAAGAATCTTAAGCAGTCTCCACACCCAGCACAGAGCCTGATGTAGAGCTTGATCCCGTGACTCTGAAATCATGAATTGACCTGAAATCAAGAGTTGGGTGCCCAACTAACTGAACCACCCACCCAGAAGCCCTTCAATTGTGCTATTTTAAAAAGCAAAAATAAAAATATTTTATGGGGACGCCTGGGTGGCTCAGTGGGTTAAAGCCTCTGCCTTCGGCTCAGGTCATGATCCCAGGGTCCTGGGATCGAGCCCCGCATCAGGCTCTCTGCTCAGCGGGGAGCCTGCTTCCCTTCCTCTCTCTCTGCCTGCCTCTCTCCTACTTGTGATCTCTGTCAAATGAATAAATAAAATCTTTAAAAAAAAAATTTATGGTAGAAGTATTTTCACCTAAAACCAATTCCTCAAACTACACAAATGTCAGGCAGTTAACCTTGCCATAGACATGAAGTTTGTAAAAGACACACAAAGAAATGAAGGAAATTCTTCCAAAGCTTTCAACTCAAACCCACACTTCTCTTTGCTACCAAGAGCATTCCTTCATAGAAACAGCACAGCCTTAAGAGCTACACATACTGGATTTTCTGTATCCCAGCTCCTTATGTCAGCTGCATGGCTTTGAGTAAGTCATGTAAACCTGTAGTACCTCACTTTCTGAATAACAACAGTAGTAGTAATAGTAAAAGCAGCTAACATTCAGGGAGAAGTGTTAAAGTATTTACATAAGTTAGCATATTTAATCCACACACAATAACCTATACAGGGATACATGTTATGGGTAAGAAAACAAGGCAAAGAGGTTCTGTGATTTGCTCAGACACACACATCAGTAAGTCAACAGGCATCTTCTCACTGAGTTGTATCTGAGCCCACAGCTGGACCTCCTCTCTCTAGTGCTGCCCCACAATACCATGGACAGGTCTGTGAAGTAGGACAGAAGAGGGTTCGTATCAATTGAGATACCACCACCTAACTTACAGGACTGTTATAAGTAACAACATGCAATATAAATAACAAGAAAAGGTATGCTGTAGCTTGGATTTTGTTCTCTAACATAGCCAACTTGTTCAAAATTTGAACATGATTTGTTCTTGATTCTCAAAAGCTTGATTTGGCATCTGGTAGTTTAAGCCTTTCTATTTTTAATAAACTTTATTAATTTAATAAAAAGTTTATTTTTAGTAACTAAAAGAACATGTTAGGAGGTAAACATCTGTGAACAGAGCCCTAACATGAGCACAGACCCACTCTGGGGCCTCAACACTCCCACACCATGCTATCCCCCACCACAGTGATGTCATGGATCTGGAGTTTGAATCTGTCTTCCCTTCTGTTCTTTTATAAAATGATTTTGCCATAAATACATATATCCTAAAAAAATCTACAGTTGTTTCTTAGCTTTATAAAAATTGGTATTGGGTGAATGGGTTGCTCAGTCAGTTAAGTGTCTGCCTTTGGCTCAGGACATGATCTCTGGATCCTGGGATTGAGACCCATATAGGGTTCCATGCTCAGTGTGGTGTCTACTTCTCCCTCTCCCTCTGCCCCTCCCTCCTGCTCGTGCTCATGCCTACATGTGCATGCTCTCTCTCTCTCTCAAAGAAACAAAATCTTTAAAAAGAAATTGGTAGGGCGCCTAGGTGGCTCAGTGGGTTAAGCCTCTGCCTTCGGCTCGGGTCATGATCTCAGGGTCCTGGGATCCTGCCCAGCATCAGGCTCTCTGCTCAGGCAGGAGCCTGCTTCCCGTACCCCCACCCCACCCCACCCCACCCCACCCCCACCCCGCCTGCCTCTCTGCCTACTTGTGATCTCTGTGTGTCAAATAAGTAAATAAATAAATAAAATCTTAAAAAAAAAGAAAAGAAAAGAAAAAAGAAATTGGTATCTACATGGCTAATTTTGTGCGTCAACTTGACTGGATTAAGGGATGCCCAGATAGCTGGCAAAACATTTCTGGGTGTGTCTCTGAGGGCCTTTCTGGGAGATTAGCATTTGAATTAGAATGAGCTAAAGATCTGTCCTCATCAGTGTGGGCAGGTAACGTCCAATCCTCTGCACTACACAAGAACACAGATTCTCTCTTCTGGAGCTGGGACCTCCATCTTTTGCCTTGACACCAGGAATCCTGGTTCTTGGACCTTTGGACTTCTGGGTTTACACCATCAGCTCTGTGATTCTTAGGCCTTTGCACTGAGACTAGACCAAAATTACACTACCAACTTTCCTGGGTCTACACTGCAAATGGCAGGTTGTGGGACTATTCTAAACCTTCATAATCACACATGCCAATTATTTCTAACAAACCTCCTTTTTTAATATATATCCTGTTGATTCTGTTTCTCTGGGGAATCCAATACAGTATCATATTGAAGAAATTTTTTTAATATATTTTGAGTACCAATCCTTTGTTTTTTTCACCTTTTTAAATGGGAACTTTGATGAATACAACTGCTTTGCAACCAACTTTATCACTCTTCTTTTATGGTACTTTTTTGTGTCTTGTTTCAGAAATCCTTCCCTATCTTAAAGATATGATTCTTTGTCCTCCAAATATCTAATATCTAACTGTCCTCTTTATATTTAAGGCCTTAATCCATCAGAATTTGGTTTTTGTGTATGGTTTCTTCCACGGATAATCAAGTATCCTCACACCATCTATAAAGAGCTTATCTTTCCCCAGGGATCTGTTGCCACTTACCATCTATCCAGTTTCCACATCTGCAAGGGTCCTAGTCTGAAGACTCTACTCAATTAACTAATTTAACCCTCCTTGTGCCAACTAAATATTGTAACTATACAATATAGCACGTCTTGATTACTACTGGGATAACTGGTTTGGCTTTTGGTTAGTCTTCCACATAAATTTTAAAATCAGTATTTATAAATTCCATTAAAAACTATGTTGGGAAGCTGACTGGAACCAGAGTGACATTACAGACCAACTTAAAGAAAATATCAAATTTATATTGTGTTTATTAATAAAATAGTATTAATTTTAAACTTTCAAAAAGTTTTTATAATTTTCTCCATATAGGTCTTACAGATCTTCATACACAATATTCTTAGCAATCTTTTAAATGTATTGCTATTGAAAATTAATTTTCTCATCCCCCTACCTTTTTTAATTGAAGTATAGTTGATACACAATGTTACACTAGTTTCAGGTGTACAACATAGTGATTCAACAACTCTATACCTTGTGCTACATTCACCAGAAGTGGAGCTATCATCTGTCACCATATAATACTATTACAATATCACTGACTATATTCCCTATGCTGTCCTTTTATCCTGGTGACTTATTCATTCCATAACTAGAAGCCTGTATCTTCCACATATAAGTGATATCAGATGGGGGGTATTTGTCTTTCTTTGACTTATTTCACTTAGTGTAATACCCTGTAGGTTCATCCATGCTGTTGCAAATCTCATTTTTTTTTTAAGGTCGAGTAATATTCCACTGAGTGTGTAGGTATATGTATATACACACACCTCACAGCTTCTTTATCCAGTCATCCGTTGATGGGACACTTGGGTTGTTTCCATATCTTAGCATTATGAATGTTGCAATAAACATAGAGATGTATATATCTTTTCAAATTCATGTTTTCCTTTTCTTTGGATATATCCAAAGATATATCAGCAGTGGAATTATGAGTCATATGGTATCTTTTTTGAGGAGCCTCCATATGGTTTTGACAGAGGCTGTACCAATTCACATTCCCCCAACAGTTCACAAAGGTTCCTTTTTCTCTACATCCTCTTGTTATTTTTTGATGAAAATTAACTTTTTATGATTACATTTACACAGAAATGTATGCAAAAACATACACTGTATAGAAACAGAGAACTGTCACTAATTTTTGTATATTGGTTTTATATCCATCCAGTCACCTTGCTAAACATTAAACATTTCTAAATATTTGTGAATTGAGTTTTTCATATATATAACATCTGATAATGAAAATCTTTGCAGGGGGAGGCTTCCTTCCCAATACCTCTATCTTTTTGTTTCTTACTGTCTTACTCTACTGTGTAGACCTTAGAACACTGTTGAAAAACAGGGGTGACAGATGTCTGCCAAAGTTTTAATGTTCTTTATTAATTTGAGAAAGCTTCCTTTTATTCATAGTCAGCTAGGTTTTGTTTTTTAAAAATCAAGAATGTTCCTGAATCAGTTTCTCCCTTACACAGTGAATTCCTAGGGAATACCTAACTTGATCATAAGAGGTTTTTATATACAGCTAGATTCAATTTGCTAATGTTTTGTTTGGGATATTTACTTGGCCTGTCATTTTCCTTTCTAACGAAGTTTTTGTCTCATTTTGGTTCTGAAATTATGATGGGCCCATAGAATGAGTCAGCATTCTTTATTTTTAGGAAGACCTTTTTATAAGTTTGGTAAGCTCTTGCATATGAAAACTATCTGTGCCTGGTGTTAAATTTTTAAGGTTACTTTAAATTACTATTTCACATTCTTTAACAGTTATAAAACTATTCAATTTTTGTATTTCTTCTTGGGTCAGTTTTGTTAAACTATATTTTTCTTTTTTTTTTTAAACTGTATTTTTCCAAGAATTTTCCCATTCTGTTTTCAAATTTATTGGTAAAAAATTGCTCAGAGAATTATCTTGTTAATCTGGACCCAATCTATAATCATGTCTCTTTTTTCATTGGAAATATTGTTTGTGTAAGCATCCTTTTTTCTCCCTAATCAATGTTGCTAGAAGCTTGTCTATTACTCTTACAATGAACCAACCTCTGGCTTTACTGATGCTTTTTGCTATTGGGAGGTCATCGAGAGGATGTGACTTTGGGTTGACCCACAGGCTGGACCTGAGCAACTGGAGGTTTCTCCTTAGAATGTACATGCTACCCACCATTCCCATATTAGGAGCTATTTCAAGGACATAGCCTTGAAAATATAAGGTATTATTGAGACCATCTGGACTAAATATGTGACTGAACCCAGTTAAAGCCTCTATATAAACTTCTAAGATTCAGGAGGAGGGGGGTGTGTGTGTGTGCACATGCACAGATTGATGTACTCATCTTGTGGCCAACCAAGGCGAACCTTGTAAATTAGTTCCCTTGCTTATTAAACTTGCCATCTATCAATCTGAAATGGCTAGCTTCTTCCTTTGGTCATTTCCCACACACTCCCCATACCCATGCTGGTTTCAGATCTCACCCAGGGAAATTCTGAGTTTGCAAACTAATACCTACTATCTGTTCTTTGTTTAATATCCCAACAGGAGTGCTGCTTTTTGGCATTTGCCTTGTGGGTAATCTCTTTCCTCCCTCTTATCTATTCCTCTTAGACAGTGTATCAATTTCCTGTAAGCTCAGTCATGTTTTTACACAGTGTTCAGAATCTAGTTGTTCTGCAGTATGGGAGCCACCCAGAGAATCTAGCCTGCCATATATTTTTAGTATTTTAAAAATTCTTTTTAATTATTTTTCAAGATTCACAAGTAACAGTTTTATCAGGTTAACCTCTTTTGTTTATTCCATCCTAGTTTTACACACACAACTCTTTTTATTACTCTTTCCTATAGCTATTGTACTCTGTATTCCACATGATTCTACCCTCCTTGGCAGCCAATTCCAACATCCCCAGGATAGCATTTATAATATAGTCTTATTTATCAAGTGTTACTTACTGCAAAGTTAAAAGGGCAGAATACAAATAAGTCTGTATTTGATAATTTTCTGAAAAAAATCTAGTAAGATACAGAAACAGACTGCTTGGCAAGAGTAGGTAATGTAGAAAACCGAAATCTTTCCAATTTCTAAATGTGTTGAGCACAGTACAGGAACTCAGAAAATATTTGTTTAATGAATTTAGAAATCATAGAAAGACTTAAGTCTTCAATATAAAAGTGTAGTAAAAATGTCAGGAGATTCACTAAAATCTATGCCATTATTTTCTGATCAGAATTATACTGGAAGAGAAGAGTAAGGAAAATGAAATAATATGGTGCATTTACCCTGAAAAAATACTGCAAAATGACCACACACATACCAGAATTTTCATCTGCGTGGCACATACTATCTAGAACCTCTTGATCACCTTCTGCAGCTATATATGCCCAAGTATCAGTTTCATCTCTTGTATTTCTCCTTTCTTTAAGTAACTGCTTGTTTTCCTTGGTTTTGTGATCTTCTGTGATTTTACAATCTAGTGATATTTCTTCTCTTTTCCGATTATTCTCAGGAAAATCATTTTTTTCTTCTGGAGTTAATTTAAATAAATCAAATGCATTTCTGATATCCTTAAAGGCTGGTGAAAAAACAAAATTGAGAATAAATATGAGTCACAAATTTCTGTTGTAATCAAAAGAAAATCTGGGTGTTAAACAGTTATTTTTTAAGTTTTTACTAATACTTGCCTTGGTTATAAAGCACGATCAAATTTACCATTCAAAGCCATGAAGTTATTTCAACTGGCCTTTCTATTGGCTGCTCAATATTTAGAAAGCGTTTCTAAAGTGAATAGCTGTTAAGTGTTTAGAACTACTCCCAGTTTTGACAAAAGCTTACTAAAGATGGTGAGTCTCAAAATAATCCTAGTCATGCCACCACCATCCTGCTAAAACAACTGCCTACAACTGTATCCTGAGGTTAACCTTACACAAAAATGATTCCTGGTGGTGAACGGGAGAAACGGGTGCCAGCACACTGACCATGCATGAGTAAAATCATACCTGATGTCTGTGAAAATCCACTCAGCTTTTAGCTAAAGATAACAGTGGAAAGAATACTGGCAAAACACTAGCTGTGAGATAATGAGCTCTCAAAAAGGGCAGGACAGAACAAAATTAGGAAGAACTCCATTATAAACGCTGGGTACATAACAGACAGGTTTTATTAGCAGGGATGTTGAAAACTGGACTCCCAGGTAAGTACCATTATAAATGGGATGAACAGCAGTTTAAGACTATATGTTGAAGGTAAAAGTGTATCAGAAATAGACAAATAAAGATACTAGGAGGAAGAAAAAAATTATCCAGCTTCAATTTCACAGTATTTTGAATCCCTACTTTTTGAAGAATAATACATGTTTAAAACTACAGTCCTCTGTTAGCCTTTAAATTGTAACTACTTTATGCATAATCCATCAAAACAAGTGCTCCTTCCCAGCTTCCAATACCCTACTAACTTACTACTAAATCACAGCTTAGGCTTATAACCAAAATCTACTTTGACTATTACCCTCAGCTTTTGGGAGAAAAACCAGGGGAAATTATCTATCTCTTAGAATCACCACTTCACTAGAACATGTGTTCCAGGTGGCTCAGTGGGTTAAGCCTCTGCCTTCGGCTCGGGTCACGATCCCAGGATCCTGGGATCGAGCCCTGAATCAGGCTCTCTGCTCAGCAGGAAGCCTGCTTCTTCCTCTCTCTCTCTGCCTGCCTCTCTGCCTACTTGTGATCTCTATCTGTCAAATAAATAAATAAAATCTTAAAAAAAAAAAAAAAAGAACATGTGTTCCAAGTACTTTTGGTACATGAACTAAAATATCCATTGGGGTTTTATTCAAATACTACAATGGTGAATGTTTTATAAAGTACTTGATCATAGTATTGACACGTCATGGATTCGCAATATGTTGTATCTTTCTGATCCAAAATTTATAGTCAATATTTTATTTACACAAATGACTCATAGCTAAATACAACACACGTATTAACAGTAGTTTGTCTCATTCAGCATCCACTATAAACAGAGACATACTCTTCTGCCACAACTTATAGTGTCTCTGTGATTCTAGTATACTTCATCAAAAGGAGGAACAACAAAGTAAACAGAAGAGAAAAAATTACAGAAACAATATGAACTGTTATGTAATAAACTAAAGTAACTGTTTAAATAAAAGTAGCATAAAGTGCTAAATTCTCCAGTGAAATTTTCTAGTTCTATGACATTGCAGGTTAGAAATGAGAGATTGTCTTCACACTAAATTAAATTCTTTGTATAAAAAATGACAATGGTAAACGACAAAACGTTAGTATTCACACTCACTCTTTAATCCCTTTGGCTCTTTACGGCCTTTTTCTTCCCTGTCCAAATCATGCCTTTTCTGGGTTTTTTCTTTGGGTTCATTTTTTTTAATCTCTTTCTCCTAAAAGAGACATATGAAAGACCCAAAACAGGAAGAGAGAAAGAACTGATATTATATATCTGAAAACTGGAAAACACAGGTTCCTGTCATCAGTGGCTGCATTTTGGGTACTACGGCACATAACCTCTAATTATTAAATCTTTTTTCACATCAACTGCTTCCTCAGTCAGGATTATCCCTCAACCACGAAGATTTTACAAGATACCAAATTCAAAACCCAACACCTCACTCTAAATATTTTTCATTATTAAAAATTCAAGAAAAATTCTCCTTTAGTCCTACTAACGAAACATCACTATTTTTATTTCTCCACATTCTCCCTTCTGATCTTTGTAAATTTACATAGATAATTTTGTTATTTAAAGTTCATTTTCCTTTATTTATACTGCATAGATATTTTTACGACTGAGTTTATATTTATAATTTTCTTCAGCGTAATATTTTACAAACTCTTCTATTTTTGCTACATTGACCTCATAATTAGTATTTCCATGGAGAGATAACAGTCCCAAAGTTGATACATTTTCTTAATCATTTCCCTCATGGCTAGACAGTTAGTTGGACTGGTATTAGTTTTAGTAAAACTACACTGCCATAAATGTTTGTATATCTAGCTTTTCCCTGCGTTAAAATGATCTCCTTAAGATAAATCCACAAAGAATGATGGATGAAAAAAAGATCTTTTTATAGCTCTTGGTAAATATTGCATATATGAATACTTTCATAATGAGGAAAATATTTACATTTTGAAAAATCATACAAAATAACTTTTATAATAATGGGATGAAATCCTATTAAATATTTTTTAAAGATTTAAACGGCTTATAAATATTTGTGCATATTATTTAAGTAAAAAACAGTATAGTGAGACAGAAGGGATAAAATATCAAGCAAGGAAAAGCTAAGCCGATGAAGCTTATTTTCAGCATTAATACACAATGCTACATACCACCTGAGTACCCCTAAAAAAAATCCTTTTGTTCCCAAATTAGTCCTCAATTTTCTAGTTGTAATCTAAAAAAAGCAAGTTTTAAGACTAAGAGATAAGCTTGGGGGGTCCAAAAGCTAGATGATCTTCAGTGTTTATAAGTGCTTATTCTAGTCACATAGTAAGTAATTTAACCACTGAAAAACTATTCTTATAGTTTGTTTCACGGTTTCCTCTTTGTTTTTGTGAAATTTCTTGATCACTCAAAAAGAATGCCAGCTTGATCTGAATATTTCTGTATTCTGTAAGATTTTGACAGCCCTTCAACCAATTCCCAGAGTACTTACCTCTCCACCCGAGTCAGGGGACCTGAGGCCTCTCTCTTCCACACCTGCTCTTGAACTCTTTTGTGTCTGGACAGGTAAAGGCGACAGCTTATCTAACTCTGTGGTGCTTCTGCCTTTGTCTTGATTCCTTTGCTTCTTACATATAGTTTTCTTCTCTAGGAAAAGATTCCTGTTTTCTAGTGTTTTGCTCTCTTTAAGTTCCTCGGTCTTTCTCAGTTTCTTTCTTTTTCTCTTTGCTTTGACATCTGCATCCTCATCAGTACTCACAAAGTCATCTGGCTGTTTATCAAAATCATCTTGAATTGCATCTTGCCCTGCTTTATCTTTTACGCTTTTAATCTTCTGTTCCTCTTCTCTGTTTTCAGAATGTAAATCTTCACTGTCATCTTCTTGAAAAGGGGAGTCATTAAGTATACTTGATTCAGATTCCAACTGAGATTCAACACATTTCTCTTTTTTTGTTTTTCTGTTTTCTCTGGAATCTTCTCTTAATTTATTCTTTAAATCTCTTATTTCACCCTTTTTAACTTTCTTTAATTCCTTTGTTTCTTTTGTATCCTCTTTCTTGGGCTTTTTGGATTCCTTTAATTCTTCTTTGGCTTCTGAAATTCTTTTCTTTGTCCTTAAATCAAAAACAAAACTTTCAGAGGAGCTTTCCAGGTCTGGTTTGGATTTATCTTTGAGTTTCCCAGTCTTTGCTTTTTTCTTTTTCGTATCATCTGGGCTTTTCTCTTCTCTATACCTTAATTTTTTCTTTTTCTTCCTTGGAGAAGTATCTTCTTTTGCCTCACTTTGCTGATCGCTATCAGAATTTGCCTCAAATATGTCATTATTTAAGGACAGTCTCTATAAAATATAAAAAGACTTAACTAGTCATTAACATAGCAATTTAAAGATTTTGAAAAGTAGTACTAATGAAATCTGGTAGAAATGTTTTTATTTTCAAGCAGTTTCTCAACTTCTTAAAATTATTTATCTAAATTGAAGTTGTATATTACTTATGTCTCCGATTTAGCAAATAGGTCTTGGCAATGATAGTGAGTCTCATTTTTAAAAAGCAGATAAACACAGTGCTAAAAAAATGTTGGTGTCGCTAAAGGTCCCAAACTAAACTAAAACAGAAATGAACAATAAAAGCCTTATGTATGGTGTGTTTTATATGATGTGAAATTCAAATTTTCCTAAAACACCAAAAAAGTAATTTGTATAGACTTTCCTGGCTGACAAAAAAGTAGTTACCAATCTAAATGCAAGGTTTTTAAAGACTAGATCCTAGATACCTTTAAAGGTGCTGTTGTATTTCACAGTTACATATGGAATGGGCAAGACTGCACACAAATCTTACTTCCCCAAATGATCTGATTTGTGTTGGAACCTGAAATACCTCCTATGGAAAATAAATTTTTCATCGCTAAAAAATAACCCAAAACAGCAAGAACAACAACAAAAACCAAAGCCAAAACCAAAAGAAACAAACAAACAAAAAACCAAAACTAAACAAAACCCAAAACCAACCAAACAAAAAACCCCATACTTTAAAAATATTCATGATAGGCACAAAAACACTGCAAAGTATTTCAGTTCTCATTCCCCAAATTCTTTTCTTCTAAATGATGTGCAGGTGGAAAGGGAGGGAAGATAGATATACTTTAAAAACATTTTCCTGGGCACCTGGGTGGCTCAGTTGGTTAAGCATCTGCCTTCTGCTCAGGTCATGATCCCAGAATCCTGGGATCAAGACCTACACTGGGCTACTTGCTTAGCAGGAAGCCTGTTTCTCCCTCACCTTCTTTCTTGCCTACTGCTACCCCTGCTTCTGCTTTTTCTCACTAGCTCTCTCTGTCAAATACATAAAATCTTTGAATTAAAAAAATAATTAAAAAATTTAAAAACCCACATTTTTCCTATAGTGTCTAAGAAATGAACATCACTGAGGTTAACAAGATAGTGAGAGTATGGTGGAACTGGCATAACTTTTTTAATCTCCCTGAATTGCTTCATAAAAAGACAGAGCTGGGGCACCTGGGTGGCTCAGTGGGTTAAAGCCTCTGTTAAAGCCTCTGTTAAAGCCTCTGGGCTCAAGTCATGACCCCCGGTCCCGGCATCGAGCCCCACATTGAGCCCCGCATAGAACCCACATTGGGCTCTCTGCTCTGCAGGGAGCCTGCTTCCCTTCCTCTCTCTGCCTGCCTCTCTGCCTGCTTGTGATCTCTGTCTATCAAATAAATAAATAAAATCTTAAAAAAAAAAAAAAAGATTGACAGGTCAATCCGAGAGAAGTGGAAGGAAGGGGCAGAAGCTGTGAACTCTCCAAAGTACTGTCAGTGGTCTCTTCCAGGACTTCCATGACAAAACCCCAAAATGAGGAGAAACTGTTGAGATTAGATTCCAAATAAAGTAGGACAGGAAAAACAGAAACAAAGAAAAGAGAAAATTCAGATTTGGGCAGGGGGAAGGTGAGGTAGGGTAAAACCAAAGCCAGGAAAAAAAAAAAATCTCATTAAGTCTAAGGCCATATTTTTTAACCCTTCATAAAAATAATAAAGGACACGGCTCAGGAGCCATTAAGTTAAAAAAAAAATTATCTTGTCCTCTTCTTTTGCTTTCTAAAACATCAGAAAAAGTAATTTCATATCAATATAAATAGCAGAAAGTTAGGGTAAAATATTTTACTGAGTTGTTATATAAGAAAAAAACAGGGGACACCTGGGTGGCTCAGTTGGTTAAGCAGCTGCCTTCAGCTCAGGTCATGATCCCAGCGTCCTGGGATCGAGTCCACATCGGGCTCCTTGCTCGGCAGGGAGCCTGCTTCTCCCTCTGCCTCTGCCTGCCACTCTGTCTGCCTGTGCTTGCTCTCTCTCCCTCTCTCTCTCTCTATGACAAATAAATAAATAAAATCTTTAAAAAAAAAAAGAAAAGAAAAAGAAAAAAACAGATCAAGGAATAGAGTACTCTAAAACAATAAAAGCATGCCAGAAAGACATGCCTACAAAACAGTAGAGAAAATAAACAAAAATTTTGAGGCATCACACACATAAAAACAAGTCACTTAGAAGAGAAGGAAATTCAGATTCATCTTTTTTTTTAAAGATTTTATCTATTTATTTGACAGACAGAGATCACAAGTAGGCTGAGAGAGAGGGAGGGAAGCAGGCTCCCTGCTGAGCAGAGAGTCTGCGGGGCCTCGATCCCAGGATCCCGGGATCATGACCTGAGTCGAAGGCAGAGGCTTTAACCCACTGAGCCACTGTGGTGCCCCACATTCATCTTTAGAGAACAGTGTTTTACTCCAGATAACAACAGAATAACACATTAAGATATTCAACAAAAGAAACTGTGAGCCAAGGAATTTATATCCTGTCAAACTGGCTTTCAGATCTAAAGACTGCAAGCAACTATTATGAAATACAAGAACTCTAGGAATATTTTTGTCATGAGCCCTTCCACCATGAGGTGATTCTAAAACCTTAGCATGCATCAGAATACTGGAGGGCTTATCAAAACACAGGCATGGGGTGCCTGTGTGCTCAGTCAGTTAAGCATCCAACTCTTGGTTCTGGCTCAGGCTTTGATCTTAGGGTCATAGGATGAGCCCTTTGTTGAGCTCTGTGCTCTCTCTCCCTCTACTCTCTCTTTCAATCTCTAAAATTAAATAAAATCTTAAAAAATATAAAACACAACCCCCAACCAAGAAACCCCAAAAACACGGGCAGCCAGTCCCTATCCAACAATGTGCAGCCCAGAGACTGCATTTTTAACACGTTCCCAGATGAGGATAACTGATGCTTCGGGCCTGGAGTCCACATTTTGAGAACCACTATGCTAAAGAATGAGCTTCAGATAACCAATAATGACTGGTTAGACATCAAAATAAAGACAGGTAAAAACTATTAAGTAGATAATTGCTTTTAGAATTAAGACTGAATGAGGGCTATAAGAGAGTAGAGTATGTAACAGTCACTAAATACTCTTGAGTAGAGCAGCTATCAAAATAATGGGGAGAGAACGGTGAGAAAATATTAAACAACACATAGTATTCTTGCTGACTGCCTTTTAGTTCTAACCCAAGAGTAAAGGGACAGTACTTCAAATGAGATATGGAGGTAGAGGGAACATAATAACAACCAAATGAACCTTGTTTATCAAATTGATAATATAACCATCAGAAAGAAAAAAAATCGATCCAAAGAACTTTTTTTTTTAAAGATTTTATTTATTTTACAGAGACAGAGACATTATTTATTATGCTCAGGGTCTAGATCCCAGGACCCTGGAATCAAGACCAGAGCTGATGGGAAATGCTTAATGACTGAGCCAGCCAGGCATCCCCAAAGAACTTTTGAATACTAAACATCCTCAATGAATATGCTTATGTAGGGACAAAAAGAATTGCAAATAAATTTGGAGTTTTACAACAGAATGGATGTAGTAAACATCCATTTGTAGAACTGAGTAAATGAGTAATGCTGGTGGGAACCAGAGTTCTCACAGTAGGAAAAGGGAAACAGACTATGGCCAGGCAGAATGAGTAGAAGACCCTGAGGTCATGGACTGAAATTACAGATACCAATACAAATTTATGACTTAAACAAAATGACATATATTTTTTCCTTTAGCTCTACTTAACGGGCCTAGAAATAATTGTACCCCAGTAGTAATAAGTAGGTCCTGGTTTTTAATCCTATTCTCCTCTACAAAGAATCAGGACTCCTTGGAGAAATGATTGATACCAGGGATGGAATAAGAAAGTACATGGTAGGGGCGCCTGGGTGGCTCAGTGGGTTAAGCCTCTGACTTCAGCTTGGGTCATGATCCCAGGGTCCTGGGATCGAGCCCCACATTGGGCTCTCTGCTCGGCGGGGAGCCTGCTTCTTCCTCTCTCTCTGCCTGCCTCTCTGCTTACTTGTGATCTCTCTCTCTCTCTCTGTCAAATAAATAAATAAAATCTTAAAAAAAAAAAAGTACATGGTAACACTGGAACAACTTGTCAGAAGCAACAACGTGCTCAAAACAGAAAGGGAAATATCAAAAGGACACAGGAGCTGCCTTGAAGGGGCTCCTACTACCCAAATTTGGGACCATTTTAGCATCAACATGAGTAACAACAGCAATGGAAGACTGCTGAATAAAAAGATTCCATGAGTGTGTACTGATACTAAAAAAAATTTCAGGGAGGGAGGAGCTGTTCTTTATAAAATACAAACAAAAAATATACTATAACAGCATTAGAAAAATCAGTATTTGTAACCAACAAAGGAATAACTAATTGAGACAAGAAGCATCAAGGTATTTTAAAATCATGGAGTGATAGGCTGTGGGGGAACAGGAGATTCTCAGTCTCAAAGACTACTCATTATTAGATTATTTATTATTATGTTATTATTTTAAAAGGAAAAGGGGAAAAAAAAAAGGAAAAGGGTACCTTTAAAAAGAAAAGGGAAAAAATGGGCCTCACTTTGTCATACAATTGTAATTTAACACCAGCAATAATTGGGATAATTGACGTATCATATATCTCTTGCCATAATGTAATTACCTATAAAACGCATTTGTCAGTATGTTCACACTGAATCTAATCATCGGGAAACAAACCATCTAATTCCAACTTAGAAAAAAAACACTATTTGTGACTTGAAACTAATTAGCATTCATCTAATTCCAATGTGAAGAACTTTCTATGAAACAACTAGTCTGGATTTTATTTTATTATTTATCAGAGAGAGCACAAGCTGGGGGAGTGGCAGGCAGAGGGAGAAGCAGACTCTCCACTGAGCAGGGAGCAGGATGTGGAGCTCCATCCCAGGATCCCGGGATCACAACCTGAGCTGAAAGCAGATGCTTAACTGCCTGAGCCACACAGGTACCCCGAACTGGTTTGGATTCTTAAAGAAAGATCCACATCATGAAAGATGAAAAACGGAAAACAGGCTATGGAACTGTTCTAGATGAAAGGAAACCAGAAAGACGTGAAACTAAATGCACTGCATGACAGAAAGCAACAAAGGATATTCCAAGACCAATGGGGAAATCCAGATAAATGTAGATGCATCTTAGCTGCACATTAGGTTAACAACATTGCTGAGGTACTGCTACTGATAGGGCACACAGATAAATTTAAAGTTCCCTGAGTGTTAACAGTGCAGGAGAATGTCTTTGTTGTTACTAAATACGAAACATATACAAAATACGAATACGCACTGAGGACTTAAAGTCTGCAACCTGCTCTCAAGTGCTTCAGTTGTCATGCTCTCACCCAAAAGCTACCCTTTTGCTTCAAGCAATTTCTATGAAAGAGTACCTAATGACTTGTAATATTTCAATTTTCCCTCCATCCTAAAGAGTTTACAACCAACTGACTTCCTTCATCTTAAAAATAATTTTGCCTTGGGGAGCCTGGGTGTCTCAGTGGGTTAAAGCCTCTGCCTTCGGCTCAGGTCATGATCCCAGGGTCCTGGGATGGAGCCCTGCATCGGGCTCTCTGCTCAGCAGGAAGCCTGCTTCTTCCTCTCTCTCTCTCTCTGCCTGCCTTTCTGCCTACTTGTGATCTCTGTCAAATAAATAAATAAAATCTTTAAAAAAATAATAATAATTTTGCCTTATTTCACTTAGCATAATCCTCTCCAGTTCCATCTATGTCAATGCAAATGGTAAGAGTAAAATAAGTCAAGCAAAGAAAGATAATTATCATATGGTTTCACTCATATGTGGAACATAAGGAATAGTGCAGAGGACCATAGGGGAAGGAAGGGAAAACTGAAGAAGAAGAAATCAGAGAGGAAGACAAACCATGACAGACTCTGGGAAACAAACTAGGGGTTATTGGGGGGGGGGCAGATGAGGGGGGTAGGGCAGATGAGGGGGGTAGAGTAGCCAGGTGATGGGTATTAAGGAGAGCACATGTGGTGATGACCACTGGGTTTACACACAACTAATGAGTCATTGAACACTACATCAAAAACTAATGATGTACTATACATTGGCTAACTGAAAAAAAAAAACCAAAAACAGATTTTAAAATAATTTTGATCCAAAACTAAATAAACACATTCACCTATTTAAAAGGAAAAAAAAAGAAAGAAAGAAAAAAGAAAATCATTTTGCCAAAGACTGGTGTTGACCTCATTTCTAAACTATACAGCCTGTTTTTATTTAACTGTCCCTACTGATAAAAGGGAAAAAGGTGCAGGGTGTGGTATGGGGGTGAAGAGGAAGAACAAATTTCATCTTGGTAGGTATATGACTAACATTACTTCAAAAAAATTTCAAACAATTATTTTTTCAGAATACTTACAATCATATTATTACTTGGAACATGGGAATAAACATATCCTGTATTCTCTACAAATCACCCAATCTATACTTCCAGCCCAAATCTTTCTCTTCAACTCAGACCAGTATTTCCAATGAGAAACTGGACATCTTCACTTGGATGACAAATAAGTAACTAAAATCTAAAGTATTCAAAACTGCATCTGTTCTCTAAGTAATACCATCATTTGTCTGGGTCCCCAAATGAGTAACCTTAGTTATCTCTGACTCCACTTTTCCCTAGATGATCAGTTACTAAATCCTATGGAATGTACAATCAGTTCTCCCAACTATGCTACCTTAATTCAGTCTTCACCTCTCCCTGCCAGCAGTGTCTCCCCATCTCAGAACCATGACCACGATATCTCCAGAACTCCTGCTAATAAACACACAGGGATGAATGACAGAACTAGAAAATCACTATTTTCCACCCTCTAATGAGAGAATGGTCCTAGGCAATGAGCAACGGGCTCCTAAAACCTACACATGCAAAGTTGGGAGATTTCTAATGAAGGATCAGACTGAAAACACCTAATTTCAAAGATCATATTAACCCCACTGTAAGGGAGTCAACTAAGGGAGTCAACTAAACATCATGTGCTTTCTGATGTGCAGGAGGTGAACACCACTTACAACTATCCTTGCAAAAAAAAAATTAAACCTGAATGTAAATATAATCATGCTTCCACATCTAGCTACCAGTTTACAAAAATATGGGGCTAGAGGAATGTGTTAAACACCACCATGCACTCAGCCAAACCCAGCATATGGGAAATTCTATAGAAAACGATGTGATTTCTTCGTCAAATAAACAACATGGAGAAGGAACTGCTTAGAGTAAGATTATTAATGATACATGTTGTGTAGACCTTTTTCAAATCTCAATTTGCTTGAAAAGATTCTAGCAAATAAGGGTACCTGGGTGACTCAGTTGGTTAAGCATCCGACTCTTGATTTCAGCTCAGGTCATGATTTCGGGGTCATGGGCTCGAGCCCCACATCGGGTTCCATGGTTGTCTTGGAGCTTGCTTGTGATTCTCTCTCTCCCTCTAGTCCTCCCCCCAACCTCCTCCTCTCTCTAAAAAATATAAATAAATAAAATAAATAAAACAATCCTAGAGAATAAAAAGAGAGAGAGGGAGCAGTGGACTGAAAAATGAAGAATGGTGAAGTACTGGTAACAACTGACAATGGTGACAAATGAGTCGCATGACACTGCCCTTTCCAGGTTTGTGTGTTCAAATTTTCCTTAATTGAATTCTTTAAAAATAAGAGTCTGGATGGTATAAGACACTATATTTATTAAAAATGCTATCCCTAAATAAAAGAAAAAACCCAGAAAGGTATAAATAGTAAAGTGCTGATGAAGCAGAACAGTGGTTCCCTTACTTGTAGATTATCTGTCCATTAAAAACAAAGGGCTAGACCATATCACACATATGTACGTTAAATAGCACCTCAATTTTTAGTTTAAAATACTTGATGGTCAACAAAAAGATAAAAAGGGAACCAAATGTTAAATGATGAAAAGTATTTTAATGAACAAATAACATTTCTACGTCATGTGTATTTTCTGATTAATAGCATTAACAACCATTTTTGGGGATTATTTTATTTATTTAAAAATATGTATTTATTTTAGAGAGAGAAAGAAAGCATGAGCAGGAGGGACTGAAGGAAAGGGAGAATCTCAAGCAGACTCCTAGCTGTGCACAGAGCCCGATGTAGGGCTTGATTTCAAAACCCTGAGATCACGACCTGAGCTGAAACCAAGAATCAGATTAATCACTTAACTGACACTTAATTGACAGCGCCATCCAGGTGCTCTTTTTTGGGTTATTTTAGAAAACCATTTCTAATTTCTGTGATGCTTACTAAGTCCTAAGCAAACAATGCTCCGAGATTTAAGCAGAAAAAGTGACAAATCAAATATTCTTACAGATACTACTGTGGTGAAACCCCTACATTAGACAAAAATTTTGGTTACTGGGATGGATTACAATTTTCATAGACAACACATATTTGTTGCTTGCATGAACATGGACGATGGGATGAACAAAGCAATTTTCTCCTACATAACTATTTCTATATCTACAGTGAAAAGAATAACGAAAGCTTATCAATGGCAAAACTATTTTGCTAAAGAGGAAAAAGATCAATGACTAGTTGTATTTTTGCCATATTCCTATCCACTGATCTTACCTCAAAGAGTCACAGCAATATACTGAATACTTAACAGACGAGAGAATTCATGAGAAAGCTGACCTCATATAGGAAATAGAAGTTTCAGTCTTTAAAATGTAAATTTTGAATTTTTGAATTTCAGATTCAAAATGTACCTAAAATTTTAAATTTTTTTAAAAAGATTTTATTTATTTATTAGAGAAAGAGAAACAGAGAGATAGAGAGAGATCAACAGCAGGGTGGGGGGCAGAGGTCGAAGCAGACTCCCCAATGAGCAGGGAGCCTGACACTCAATTCCAGGACCCTGGAATCATGACCCGAGCTGAAGGCAGATCCTTAATCAACTAACCCAAGCAGGCACCCCTAGAATTTTAAATTATTTATAGAATAGTAAGGAGAGCTTAGAAAAAAATACTTTTTACAAGTGGAGAACTGTTTTGTTTTTAAATACTATTTTTAAGTAATCTTTACACCCAATGTAGGGCTCATATTCACAACCCCAAGATCAAGTGTTGCATACTCTATTGACTGAGCCAGCTAGGCACCTCTCAATTGGAGAAATATCTTTCTAAAATTAAGACGGGATTCATAAGCTTAAGAATACATCTTAAAGGGACGCCTGGGTGGCTCAGATGGTTAAGCAGCTGCCTTCGGCTCAGGTCATGATCCCAGAGTCCTGGGGTCGAGTCCCACATCAGGCTCCTTGCTCGGCAGGGAACCTGCTTCTCCCTCTGCCTCTGTCTGCCTGTGCTCGCTCATTCTCTCTCTGACAAATAAATAAATAAAATCTTAAAAAAAAAAAAAAAAAGAATACACCTTAAACACACCAGTCTATCAGGAATCATTCTCATTCAGACCATTATCAGTAATTCTAAATCAAGAAAAAGAGCTGCAAGTAGGGTTTAACCAGAGGCTTGGTAAAGTAATAAAGCTAGTATTCTGTAAGAAAAAAACTTCTTGGGGTAAGTTTTAGCAAACTTATCTTATTGCAAGAAATGCAGGAAAATGAGAAATACACTTTAGCAAGAATTCAATCAAAAAGTCTAATTTTTTTGAGTCATGAGAACCTACCACTTAGTAAAACAGGTTTATCTGTGTTTGTGAGAGTGTTTTTAGGGAAAGAAATAGGGAAGGAAACAATAGGCACCCATTCCATAAGAGTGAAGTGTAAGTACAGCAAAAGAATTTGAGGAAAAATCTTTACTAATGTGAACTCATTTTGTAAAAGGTTTCCTTTAAAAAAAATTTAAAAGTAACGCAAATTTTGCTTAGTAATTTAAAAACTATTTATTTTTTATTTTTTTATTTTTTTTTAAGTTTATTTATTTGTCAGAGAGAGAGGGAGAGAGAGAGAGAGCACAGGCAGACAGAGTGGCAGGCAGAGGCAGAGGGAGAAGCAGGCTCCCTGCTGAGCAAGGAGCCCCATGTGGGACTCGATCCCAGGACGCTGGGATCAAATGACCTGATTTGGCAGCCGCTTAACCAACTGAGCCACCCAGGCGTCCCTAAAAACTGTATTTATTAAAGACCTTGCCACTATAACAAAAATTTAAAAACGAGGTAAGTCCACTACTCTGAATGGAGTTCAAGCAATAGCCCAAACTGGTTAAGAATACAGCTGCCTGGCTCTATCATTACTAACTGGTTAACTTGAGCTATAGTTACTTATCTAAACCTTGGTTTCTCCTCTTAATCCACATAAAGTGGTAACCCAGTGTTTGGCACATACACAGTGTAAGTTTCAGTAAATACAAGCTGCCTTCTTACTGCTATTATTATTAACAACCACTATATTCACTCAAAATTGGTTCCTAATATTGTTTTGGTTGAAACTCCAATTGTATGGAAAGAAGATAAACATTCAGTCCTTTAAATCTAGGCTTCAGTAAAGTTAGAATCTATTTCTTGCGAAAATTTTTCACCATATAGTTCTAAGTCCAAGAAGCTCTCCCACCATTCTAAAAAAATTACAATAATTTCTAATGAAAAAGAAAACTAAAAGCAAAAGCAGAAAGTTGAGTAAGAGTTGGTTCAGTTTGTAAATATAAGCTATAAAGGAAATTTACATGAAAAAGTACAATGGGAATTATACAAGAATGGAATTCTTACAAGAATTTATAAATAAGATAAAAATAAATAAATAAGAATAGGAATATATAAGAATGGGAATTCTTACAAGATTTATAAATAAATCCAATTCAATTATTTGTGGAATAAGAGGACCAACAATAAAATAGACAAATCCACAGAAGGAAACCCTTATCCAAGTTTTTGCTTCTGTTTTAATAATATCTCACTCTAGCCCACCATGAAATCTTTTTCTAAACTGCTGATGATAGAAGTTTAACTTATCTGGGGCACCTGGATGGCTCAGTCAGTTAAGCATCAGATACTTTTTTTTTTTTTTTTTTAAGATTTTTTATTTTTATTTAACAGACAGAGATCACAAGTAGGCAGAGAGGCAGGCAGAGAGAGAGGGGGAAGCAGGCTCCCCGCTGAGCAGAGAGCCTGATTCGGGGGCTCGATCCCAGGACCCTGGGATCATGACCTGAGCCAAAGGCAGAGGCTTTAACCCACTGAGCCACCCAGGCACCCCAAGCCTCAGACTCTTGATTTCAGCTCCGTCACAATCTCAGGGTCGAGAGATGAAGCTGTGTCAATTTATCGTGTACGTGGAGCCTGCTTGGGATTATCTGTCTTCCTTTCCTTTTGCCCCTCCCCCACTAGCACTCTCTCTTTCTAAGACAAATAAATAAATCTTAAAAAAAAAAAAAAAAAGTTTAAATTATCTGAGCCCCTTGACCTCTAAATTCTTCCTTACCATCAGCAAGAGTTTACTAAAAAGCAATAAAGTAGCTAAAAACCAAAATGGGAATAGAAGAGAAAAATAAAAATCAGATCTGTGAATAATCTCTAATAGATTAAAATTTATAGCTTTATAAAATGATTTAAGATTTTAATTAGCAGAAAAATCAGACATAATACATTGATAATGCAGATAAAACACACAAATATGTACTATATCTATAGTAACAACATGAATAGTACAAAAAATGTTCCTACGGTACATAAAAACAAGATGCTTATACCATGGGTGAACAAAAATTTTTGACATGTTTTTAACCTCCCCACTTTCACCTTACTCTTAACTAAAAGAATAGTATTAATTGGCATGTCCAAACTATTTATTTGTCAACTGTGATCATAGGTTGACTACAGAAGGAAGAGTTTGGCAAAATCAATTTAAACATTCTGTGAGAATCAACTGGCTATACAGAATTTATAATAGACGTAATACTATATATTTTATTATTATTTGTAATTTTTTAAAAAGATTTTATTTGAGAGAGCAAGAAAGAGAGAGAGCACAAGCAGGAGGTAAGGTGAGGGAAGGGACAGAGGGAGAGGGAGAAACAGGCTCCCCAGTGAGCAGGGAGCCAATGTGAGGCTGGATCCCAGGACCTTGGGATCATGACCTGAGCCAAAAGCAAATACTTAACTGACTGAGCCACCCAGGCACCCTATTTGTAAATTCTTTATTGCACATTCCTTATATTAGTAAAAATTATAGTAAATTTATTATCTGAAAAGAAGAAATATGAAATAAAACATGATACCTGAATATCCTTCTTAACTGGCTTAGCTTTGTTCTCCACAACTTTCTTCCTAAATTCAAGAAGAACTTCTTTACAGTCCTCAAGATGAATCTCAGGCTCCCAGGTATCATCATCTGATGTGTATCCTTTCCATCGAACTTTGTAAAGTATTTTACCCTGTTAAAGAATTTAAAACAGCCAAATAAAGAACATTAAATTTAATAATTTAAATGATTAAGTACATACATACAATCCTGAGAATATACGAATGAACTTGAAATGGAAATTAATATCATTATAAAGTATGTTCATCTCCTGAAGCAAGTGCATTTAAGAAAAAGTGTCACACCAAAAGTAAACAAATGAAACTCTATCAAATTAAAAAACTTCTTTACTACAAAGGAAACCAACAAAATGAAAAAGCAACCTACTGTACTGGAAAATATTTCCAAATCATGTATCTGAAATGGGTTAATAATATCCAAAACACAGAAAGAACTCATACAATTCAATAACAACAACAAAAAAATCTGATTAAAAAATGGGCAGATCAGGGCACCTGGGTGGCTCAGTTGGTTAAGCAACTGCCTTTGGCTCAGTCTTGATCTCAGAGTCCTGGGATCAAGCCCCACATCAGGCTCCCAGCTCCATGGGGAGTCTGTTTCTCCCTTTGACCTTCACCCTCTCATGCTCTCTCTCACTGTCTCTCTCTCAAATAAATAAATGGGCAGATCTGAATGGACATTTTTCCAAAGAAGACATACAAATAGCCAACATATATATGAAAAGATATTCAACATCACTAATCAGGGAAAGGAAATCAAAACCACAATGAGATCTTACCTCATACCTGTTATTAATGAAAAGAAATAACAGGTATTAGCAAGGACTAGGAAAAAAGGAAAACACCTGTGCACCATTGGTGAGAATGTAAACTACTGTAGCCACTATACAAAAACAGTAAAAAGCTTCCTCAAAAAATTAAAAACAAAAACAAAAAAATCTACCATATGATCCAGCAATTCCACTTCTGGGTATTTATCTGAAGAAAATAAAAACACTAACTCAAAAAGATATATGTACCCCCATGTTCACTGCATCATCAGTTCAATAGCCAAAAAGTAGAAATAGCCCAAGTATTCTCAACAGATGACTGAAGAAAATGCACACACACACACATACACACGAATATTATTTGGCCATAAAAAGAAATGGAATCATGACACTGGTAACATGTTGAACCTCATGAACATTACACTAAGTAAAGTAAGTAAGAGAGAGAAAGACAAATACTGCATGATCTCAATTATGTATGGAAGGAAACAAAACAAAAACCCAAGCTCATAGATAAACAGAAAAGACTGGAAGTTGCCAGAGGCAGGGGTTTGGGGCAGAAGAAATGGATGAAGGGGGTCAAAAGTTACACATTTCCAATCATAAAATAAGTCATGGGGATATAATGTACAGCATGGTGACTACAGTTCATAATACTGTACTGCATACTTAGAAGTTGCTAAGAAAGCAGATCTTAAAAGTTTTCATAACAAGAAAAAAATGTTATAACTATGTAAGGTGATGGATATTAACTAGACTTATTGTTACGATTTTGCAATGCATAAAAATATCAAATCATTATGTTGTATACCTGAAACTAATACTAATGGTATATGTCAATTATACCTCAATTTTTAAGAAAATAAATAAACAATATTACAGATCTACTTTTCATAAATTGAAGACTGAGGTCTTTCTCTGATTACATAAGCAATGTGTAATATTTGAAAGTCAATAAAAAGCAGGAAAAAACAAAAATCACCCATAGGTGATAGAAGGAACATACCCCAATATCATAAAAGCCATATACAAAAAACCCAAAGCAAATATCATCCTCAACAGGGAAAAACTGAGATCTTTTCCCCAAAGATTGAGAACACAAGAGGGATGTCCACTCTCACCACTGTTGATCAACACAGTACAGCAATCAGACAACAAAAAGAAATAAAAGGCATCCAAATCGGCAAAGACGAAATCAAACTTTCACTCTTCTCAGATGATGTGATATTATACTTTGAAAATCCAAAAGATTCCGCCCCCAAAACTGCTAGAACTCATACAGCAATTCAGCAAAGTGGTAGAATATAAAATCAATGCACAGAAGTCAGCTGCATTTCTATACACTAACAATGAGACAGAAGAGAAATCAAAGAATCGATCACATTTACAACTGCACCAAAAACCATAAGATACCTAGGAATAAACCTAACCAACAAGGTAATAATCTGAATTCTGAAAACTTCCATAAGAACACTATGAAAGAAACTGAGAAAGACAGGGAGAAATGGAAAAACATTCCGTGCTCATGGATTGGAAGAAAAATATTATTAAAATGTCTATGCTACCCAAAGCAATCTGCACATTCAATGCAATCCCTATCAAAATACCATCAATATTTTTCACAGAGCTGGAACAAACAATCCTAAAATTAACTAGAAAAGACCCCAAATCGCCAGGGAATGTTGAAAAAGAAAACCAACGCTAAGGGCATCACAATTCTGACCATCAAGCTGTATTACAAAGTCGTAATCATCAAGACAGTTTTGTACTGATACAAAAACAGACATGTAGAATCAATGGAATAGAACAGAGAACCCAGAAATGGACCCTCAACTCTATGGTCAACTAACCCTTGACAAAGCAGGAAACATTATCCAATAAAAACAAAACAAAACAAAACAAAACAGTCTCTTCAGCAAATGGTGTTGGGAAAACTGGACAGCCACATGCAGAAGAATGAAACTGGACCACATCTTATACCATACACAAACAAAAATCTGAAATGGGTGAAAGATCTAAATGTGAGATAGGAATCCATCAGAATCCTAGAGGAGAACAGAGACAGCAACCTCTTTGACCTCAGGTGCAGAAACTTCTTATTAGAGATGTCTCCAGAGGCAAGGGAAACAAAAGCAAAAATGAATTATTGGGACTTCATCAAATTAAAAGCTTCCCTTTTGTAGAGCAAAGGAAACAATCAACAAAACTAAAAGCCTACAGAATGGGAGAATGTATCTGCAAGTGTCTTATCAGATAAAGGGCTATAAAAATCTGTAAATACTTATCAAACTCACACCCAAAAACCAAATAATCCAATCAAGAAGTGAGCAGAAGACAGGAACAAACATTTCTCCAAAGAAGACATACAAATAGCCAACAGACACATGAAAAAATGCTCCACATCACTCAGCATCAGGGAAATACAAATCAAAATCACATTGAGATACCACCTCACACCAGTCAGAATGGCTAAAATTAACAGCTCAGGAAACAACAGATGTTGGCAAGGATGCAGAGAAAGGGGAACCCTCTTACATTGTTGGTGGGAATGCAAACTGGTGCAACTACTCTGGAAAACAGTAGGAAACTTCCTCAAAAAGTTAAAAATAGAACTACCATATGACCCAGCAACTGACTGCACTACTAGGTATTTATCCAAAGGATACAAACAGTGATTTGAAGGGGGCACCTGCACCTCAATGTTTATAGCAGCAATGTCCACAATAGCCAAACTATGGAAAGAGCCCAGATGCCCATCAACAGATGAATGGATCACAAAGATAGATAGATCTCTCTCTCTCTCTCTCACACACACACGGAAAATTACTCAGCCATCAAAAAGAATGAAATCTTGCCATTTGCAATGACGTGAGGGAACTAGAGGGTATTACGCTAAGTGAAATAAGTCAGTCAGAGAAAGACAATTATCATACAATTTCACTCATATATAGAATTTGACAGATAAGGGAAGGGAGGGAAAAATAAAGTAAGACAAAATCAGAGAGGGAGACAAATCATGAGAGGCTCTTAATGATAGGAAACAAATCAAGGGTTGCTGGAGAGGACAGGATGTGGGTAGGCAGATGGGACAACTGGATAATGGGCATTAAGGTGGGCACTTGATGTAATGAGCACTGGGTGTTATATGCAACTGATGAATCACTAAACTATACTTCTGAAACTAATAATATACTATATGTTAAACTGATTTTAAATAAAAATTTAAAAATAAATATAAAATTTTTAAAAATCACCCATAGATATTGATAACAATTTGATCTACTTCCTTTACCTTTACATTTACAAATATAACGACAAATATGTATTTTACATATATTGTTTAAAACACTGGTATAATACTATTATTTTACCTTGTTTTCTTCACTTAGATATGGAATAATTCTTGTTTTAGTATTTTACCTATGGTTCTAAATACAATAAAAAATACAACAAAAACTATCCCTTTGGAAACCAAAGATTGTTTTGTTTCTGATTTTTGTTTTCATAACCAAAGCTGTTACATACTTGTACATCTTTGATCAGATTGCTAGAATAAATTCCCCAAAGAGAGATCAATGAGATCAAATAATAAAGCCACCTAAACACTGTTAAAACACACTGCCAGAAAACACATTTCCAGAAAAGATGCTCTAATTTACAATTCCATCAGATAAAAGACCTCATCTCTTTGTATCAGAGGCCAGCAAACTATAGCAGGGCCTGCCACCTATTTTGGTTTGGCCATCCTGTGAGCTAAAAATGCTTTTACATTTGTAATTGGTGGAAAACAAATCAAAAGAATTACATTTGCATCAAGCGCTTTATAATGTCATGCAGGCATTAAATCTTGGCAGTTATTAGCTCCTTTAATCTTTACAACAGTCCCGTGGAGTATTAATACTCATTGTATAAAGAAGGAAACTGAAGCTTCTAGGTAAAGTAACTAGTAAAAATCATACAACTAGAGAGTAATTCAGCTGAAAGTAAAACCCAAGGGCACTTAACCAGCTTCTGCATATATCCAACACTGTGAGGACAGTGTGTAAAATGTCAAAGGTGGATGCAGGTAACACATTCTAGTGCACAGCATGAAGCCTACTTAAAAATAACGTGCACGTACTCTTAGCTGATATAAGCACTGTCCCCTCACCCCGTTATATAACTAAATCATAAAATTATATCAATTTAGGCCTAGTTATTTTTTTTTAAATCATGAGGATTTTCAGGATTGTCTTTAAAAGTTAGGAATCTGAGTGCCTGGGTCGCTCAGTTGGTTAACCGACTGCCTTCAGCTCAGGTCATGATCCTGAAGCCCCAGGAAGGAGTCCCACATCAGGCTCCCTGCTCAGCGGGGAGTCTGCTTCTCCCTCTGACCTTCCCCCTTCTCATGCTCTCTCCAGCTCTT
This sequence comes from Mellivora capensis, assembly GCA_004024625.1. Lineage (NCBI taxonomy): Eukaryota > Metazoa > Chordata > Mammalia > Carnivora > Mustelidae > Mellivora > Mellivora capensis. The sequence continues at coordinate 71,694 of PISX010001531.1, read as the reverse complement.
TCTCTCTCAAGTAAATAAATAAAATCTTTAAAAATATAAAAAGTTAAGAATCTAAGTCCACTCTTCCCATTATTTCTTAGTTTCCAATCCTACTAGGTGCTGATGTTGGTCTTTCTATAAGTGACAGAATGATTGAAAGGCAGTGTAGGCATGTTGAAGGGTAAAAGCGGAGGGAGTAGCAACTGGCTTTGGTTTGGAAAGCTTACTGACTCAGTAGTTGTATGAATAAAATCAGGTAGGTGTTAAGTGTAAGCTAGAATGGTGCTCTGCAGTTCATGTGGAAAACTATTTCATATATTCTTGCTTCTCAGTCAGATTGGGTATTGAGCAGAAAACATAAACAAGAAATTTGGAGGGGCGCCTGGGTGGCTCAGTGGGTTAAAGCTTCTGCCTTCGGCTCAGGTCAGGATCCCAGGGTCCCGGGATCGAGCCCCACATCGGGCTCTCTGCTCAGCAGGGAGCCTGCTTCCCTTCCTCTCTCTCTGCCTGCTTCTCTGCCTAATCTGTCTGTGAAATAAATAAAAATCTTAAAAAAAAAAAAGAAATTTGGAGAAGCAAAAATGTGGAATATGTATGATTAAGATTTGATAGCCATAAAACATTAAAAAGAAAAATTCTTATAAATAAGTGAGAAAATGGGCAAAAGATAAATAAGTAATTTAAAAACTGTGTTTATTGTAGTTTCATGTTTTTTGGTGTATGAATCTTAAAATTTGCCATTTTAACCATTTTTAAGGGTAAATTTATAGAGACAGAAATGGCATTAAGTATATTCACAGAGACATGCAGTTATCATGACTGTCTATCTGTAGAACTTTTTCATCTTTCCAAATTGACTCTGTCCCTATTAAACAATAATTCCCCTTCCCCTGGACCCCCGTAATCCATCATTCTACTTTGTCTCTGTGAATTTACTTATTCTGTGTACTTTATGTTAAATGGACTCATACAATATATATTCTTCTGCTTCTGGCTTATTTCATCTACCAGAATGTTTTCAGGGTTCATCCATGTTCTAAAATGTGTTAGAATTTCCTTCCCTTTTAAGACTGAAAAATATTTCATTGTGTATATACACCACATTTGTTTATCCATTCACCTGTTGATAAACACTTAGGTTGTTTCCATTTATTGGCTACTGTGAACAATGCTCTACTGGACATGGGTGAACAAATAACTGTTTGAATTCCTGTTTTCAGTTCTTTTGGGTATATATCAAACAAAGGCATGGAACTTGCTGCGCCATCAGGTAATTGTTTAACTTTTTTTTTTAAAATATTTTATTTATTTGACACAGAGAGAGAGATCACAAGTAGGCAGAGAGGCAGGCAGAGAGTGGGGAGGGAAGCAGGCTCCCTGCTGAGCAGAGAGCCCAATGCGGGGCTCAATCCCAGGACCCTGAGACCATGACCTGAGCCGAAGGCAGAGGCTTAACCCTCTGAGCCACCCAGGCGCCCCTCTGTTTAACTTTTTAAAGAACAGCTAACTGCACAGTATCTTTACCATTTTACATTCCCGCCAGTGTAAGAAGGATCTATTCTCTCCACATTTTCAAAAATGCTTGTTTTCCATGATTTTGTTTTATTATAGCCATCTAGTAACTGGTGTGAGGTAGTATCTCATGGTTTTGATGTGCATTTCCCTAAGAACTAAGGATGTGAAGCATCTTTTCATAAGCTTATTGGCCATTTGCGTATCTTTAGAGAAATTTTTATCAAATCCTTTGCCCATTTTTAAGTAGGTTGTCTTGTTTTTGAATTATAGGGGTTATTAATATATTATGGATATTAATCCCTTGTCAGATGTGATTTGCAATATTTTCTTCAGTTCTGCGGGTTGCCTTTTCACTACGCTGATACTGTTCTTCGATGCAGGAAAAGTTTATTTTGATGAAGTCCTTTTACCTATTTTGTGTGTGTGTGTGTGTGTGTGTGTGTGTTTCTGGAGTTATATCCAAGGCTGCACTGTCAAATCCAAGGTCCTGAAAGATTTACCCCTGTTTCCTTCTAAGAATTTTATGGTTCTACCTCTTAAATTTAGGTCTTTCATTCAATTTGAGCTAATCTTTGTATAAGGTGTGAGATAGGGTCCAGCTTTTCTTTTTTGCATGTGGAAATCCAGTCATTTCAGCACAATTTGTTTCACTATTGACTGGACTTGACACCCATTATGAAAAAACATCAGGCCATAGATGTTTGCATTCATTTTTGGATTTTCTATGTCTGTCCTTATGTCAGTACCATACTGCTTTGATCACAGAAACTTTGTAGTAAGTTTGCAAGTCTTTTACCCTATTGGTTAAATTTATTCTTAAGTATTTTGTTCTTTTAGGGGTATCTGGGTGGCTCAATCAGTTAAGCATCTGCTTTCAGCTTTGGTCATGATCTCAGGGTCCTAGGATCAAGCCCCACGTCAGGCTCCCTGCTCAGCGGCAAGTCTGCTTCTCCCTCTTCCTCTGTGATCTCACTCTCTCTCAAATGAATAAATAAAATTTTTTCTTAAAGATTTTATTTATTTATTAGAGAGATAGAAAGCACAAATAGGCAGACTTAGGGAACTTAGGGACTCTATTAATCAACATTCATATTATAGGAGTCCCAGAAAAAGAGAAAGAAAAAGGGGCAGAAAATTTATTTAATGAAATAATGTCTGAAAACTTCCCTAGTTTGGAAAGGAAACTGATATCCAGATCAAGAAGGCACAAAGAATTCCAATCAAAATCAACAAAGCAGATGCACACCAAGACATATTGTAATTAAATCTGCAAAATATAGTGATAAAAAAATCATAAAAGCAGCAAAACTTAAAAGGGAAAGCCCATAAGCCTAACGGGAGATTTTTCAGCAGAAACTTGGCAAGGAAAAGGAAAAGGAAAGGAGTAGTATGATATATTCAGTGTGCTGAATGGGAAAAATCTGCAGCCAAGAATACTCTATCCAACAAGGCTCTCATTCAGAATAGACGGAGAGATAAAGAGTTTCCCAGACAAACAAAAAATAAAGGCATTTGTGACCCTTAAACTAGCCCTGCAAGAAATATAAAAGGGGGAATCTTGTAGTAGAAAGGAGAGACCAAAAATGACAGTATAAAGGTATGAAATACAAAAGCAGTAAAAATGAATATTTCTGTAAAAAATCAGGTGGGGAAGTCACACACACATAAAGGATATAAAATATGCTAACATATACCTAAACATGTGGAGAGGAGAGAAGAATGGGTTCAAACTTAAACAACTACCACCTTAATATAGACTGCCATATGCAGAAGAGGCTATATATAAACCTAATGGCAAGTTAAAAACAGAACTTTCTTATGATCTAGCAATCACACTACAGGGTGCTTACCCAAAGAATACAAGAACACTAATTCAAAGGGATGCCCGCACCCCAATGTTTGCAGACTGCTGTGTCCATCAACTGATGAATGGATAAAGAAGATATGGCATATATATGCAATGATGTATTATTCAGCCATATAGAGAATGAAATCTTGCCATTTGTGATGACATAGATGGAGCCAGAGAGAATAATGCTAAGCAAAATAAATTACAGAAGACAAATATCTGACTTCACCCATATGCAGAATTTCACAAAGAAAACAAACAAGCAAAGGGAAAAAAAATAGAGAGATTGAGACAAATCAAGAAAGAGACTATTACAGAGAACAAACTGATGATTACCAGAGGGGAGAATGGTGTGAGGATGGATTAAACAGGTGATGGGCATTAAGGAATGCACTGGTGATGAGCACAGTGAGGTGTATGGAAGTGTTAAATAACTATACTGTATGCCTGAAACAATATCAGACTGTATGTTGGAATTAAAATTAAAACTGGAGGGGGAAAAAAGTCCTTTTTGGATTGTGCATTACATGTATATAGAAACACAACCTCTTATTATGTTATTCTTGTACCCTTGAAGTTTGCTGAATTCATTTATTACATCTAGTCATTTTCTTGTGATTCTTTGGGATTTTCTTTTTTTTTTTTTAAGATTTTATTTATTTATTTGACAGACAGAAATCACAAGTAGGCAGAGAGGCAGGCAGAGAGAGAGAGGGGGAAGCAGGCTCCCTGCTGAGCAGAGAGCCCGACAATGACAATGCGAGGCTTGATCCCAGGACCCTGGGATCAAGACCTGAGCCAAAGGCAAAGGCTTTAACCCACTGAGCCACCCAGGAGCCCTGGGATTTTCTATATAGAGAATCACGTCATCTGTGAATATAGTTTTACTTTTTCCTTTCTAACTTGAATGTGCTTTACATCTTTTTATCTAATTGCTCTGTCTAGAACTTACAGTACAGTACAGTGCTGAATAGCAGTGGTGAAAGTGGGTGCATTACAGGTAATTTTTTAAAAGAAAAAGTGTGAATGGCTTAATAATAATTCTGTAAGTGGTTACAGAGTCAAAGTCAGCAGACTTCGGTAAACTACCATATAGCAAATATTTTATACTTCATCAGTTGAGAGGCAAAATTAGGTTTCAAAGTTCATCCTAAAAGTCCTTCCTCTCTCAATGACAGTGATCTTCCCTATTCCCCCACTTGGGGCCTGAACTCATGACCCTGAGATCAAGACCTGAGCTGAGATCCAGAGTCCAAATGCTTAACTGACTGAGCCACCCAGACTTTAGTATTGCTTTAAAAACTGACAGAGGTGCCTGAATGGCTCAGTCACTTAAGCATCTGCCTTCAGCTCAGATCATGATCTCAGAGTCCTGGGATCAAGTCCCGCATCAGCTCCCTGATCAGCAGGGAGTCAGCTTCTCCCTCTCCCACCGTACTCTCTCTAGCTCTCTCTCAAGTCAATAAATAAAATCTTTAAAAATAAATAAATTTAAAAATAAAATGGACAAGGAACACATCATAAAAAATGCCAGTTACAATAATCAATAATAGTGGCGCCTGGGTGGCTCAGTCATTAACCATCTGCCTTTGGCTCAGGTCATGATCCCAGAGTGCTGGGATCAAGCCCCCCATCAGGCTCTCTCCTCAGCAAGAAGCCTGCTTATCCCTCTCTCACTCCCCCTGCTTGTGTTCCCTCTCTTGCTGTATCTCTCTCTGTCAAATAATAAAATCTTAAAAAAAAATCTAAAAACAATAATCCATAATATTAGGAGTATGAAATTGAGAACAGCTCACACATGCAAATTATTCTCAAATTAGTTTCCCATATTTCCAGTTTCAACTTCCTAAGTAATGGCTGATTTGCTTGTTGGCAACTATATTATAGGTCTTAAATAACCCAATTATTCAAACGAATATTCAGTGTGAAACAATATATGAATACATGTCAGTTTAAATAAAAAATTCTTTTAAAGCACATGAAATATTTACTAATACTCTCAATGTTTGGAAATTAAGCAATATATTTGCACATAATTTGTAGAAATTGGAAAATATTTTTACCTGAATGAAAACACAGTATAAACATAATTTATGAGCTATAGCTAACCTAAGATTAGAGGTATATAATTTGAGGGTGCCTGGCTGGCTCAGCTGGTGGAACAGTTGGTGGAACAGTAAAACTCCTGATCTCAGGATTTTAAGTTTAAGCCCCAAAATGAATGTGGAAATTACTAAAAAAGAAGAAGAAGAAGAGGAGCAAGAAAAAGAAAAAAAAAAAAGGCTGAAAACAACTATGTATCCACCTCAAGATGCTGGAAAAAGGCACATAAAGATTAAAGAAAGAAAACAAAAAGCCAAAATTGATTAAAAAAAATAATTATAAACATTAAAAAAGTAACATCACAACCAACTCTGGTTTATTCTGTGAACACAAAATTGATTTGACATTAGAAAATCAATATAATTTACCACATTAATGGAATAAAAGAGAAAAATTACGTGATAATCTTGACAGATGCAGAAAAAAATTTTAATAAAATTCAACATCCATTCAAAAAAGTATTTAGCAACTAGAGTGCCTGGAAGGCTCAACTGGTTAAGTGCCCAACTCTTGATTTTGTCTCGGGTCATGATCATAGGGTCGTGAGATCAAGCCCTGTGTATGTATGGCTCCCCACTCAGCATGGCATCTGCTTGTGAATCTCTCTTCCTATGCCTCTCCTCCCACCCTCCTACATCCCAGGATTCACTCTCCCTCTCTAAAATAATAAATAAATAAATCTTTTTAAAAAATCCGGCAAAAATATTGTTGAGGGAAAAAAAAAAGCACACACAAAAAACAAATATTGTGAGATTCCGTTTGAATGAAAGGAAAAAATCTGGTAAAACTACACTTAAGTCTCAGAGAATGCATCCTTAGGCAGAAAAATTACAAAGAAAAGCAAGAAAGCTATTACCATATAAAAATCCAGGACAGTGATTTTGGGGGATTGAAGAGGATACTGATGAGAAATTTGAATCAAAAGAGGTTTCCGGGGGCGCCTGGGTGGCTCAGTGGGTTAAAGCCTCTGCCTTCAGCTCAGGTCATGATCTCAGGGTCCTGGGATGGAGCCCAACATCGGGCTCTCTGCTCAGCAGGGAGCCTGCTTCCCGACCCCCTGCCTCTCTGCCTACTTGTGATCTCTGTCAAATAAATAAATAAAATCTTTACCAAAAACAAACAAAAAAAAAAAAAAAGAAAAAAGAATACAGAGATCCGACTACCACGTGAGACCTTTGGTTAACTTACCTACTGAAACAAAGTGTTTCCCTACTGTCCATCCTTCCACCCATTCTCCTTCATCCCAGCTTGCAGTCCATGATTCATTAACTCATTTAATAATCTGATATACACAAACCACTTACTACATACTAGGCAATGGATTGAATACCAGTGATACAAAAATTAATAAAAATATTCCCTTTATTAAAGGAGCCTACAACCTAGCAGGGGAGACAAATATTTAAAGAATAACGCTTTAAGTGCTGAAACAGAGGTCTGAACAAAGTGTTACTAGGGTCTAGGTGAAGAAGCCCCTCACTCTGCAGAGATCAGGGTCAAAAAAGGATTTCACTGAGAAACTGACGCTCAGAGAATAAGACCTGGAAGACTGCGAAAAAGAAGAGAGGAGTAAGCGCCAAGGCATAGTGTGAGGAAGAATTTCAAGTATTACTGTGTGGTTTCAATCACATAGTAAACAAGAAGGGAAGACAATGGTCAGGTTTTTAAGACCTTTAAATGCCACCCTCTTGGGCGAGGTTCTGAGGACGAATAGGAATTCCAAAAGATTTTAAACCAGAAAATTGATCATGGCTTTGAAAAACACTGAAACGATGGCGTGGACACTGGACTATGAAGAGAAGCACGCTGTCAGAGTCACTCCTTTCTAACATGGAGCAGTGGCCCCAATCAGGTACGTAAACATCGAAGACCATGACAAACCCTTCACCAACTGTCTGCACCCCTGACATTCACATACCGCAACCTACACTGCTTCCTCTCCTGGCCACACAACCCTTTCAAACTTCTTGAAACGGACCCTCACAGCCACAGCCCAAGAGTCCGTTGAGGAATGTCAGTGCACTGCTCCCATGACTCGCACGCTTGCGTCGCCTCTGGCTGTCACGTTCCTTTCCCCCGCCTACGTCGTGTGTCTGCACAAGCTGGTCTTTTCCAGCTTGTGAATTCTGGGAGGGCTTTGCGTCCTCGCGCGGCAACGCTCCACAGACGTCCAACAGCTCCCCGCTTCACCCCGTCAGGCCCTGCAGGCCCAGCCTCGCCTCCCCCGGCGCACACGTACCCCCTCGGTCTTCATGTCCAGGATCTTTTCCACCTCAAACACATCTTCTCCGTCCTCCTCGCTGTCTCCGACAGCCTCCGCTCCTTTCGTGGCGGCGTCCTTCTCTTCGCCCACTGCTCCAACACCTTCTCCTTCGACTTCAGGAGGTTCACCATTGCTGTCTGCACCTGCAACAGGAACTGCACTCACGCTCTCTCCCTCGGCAGCCGCCGCCGCCGCCGCCGCCACCACCACCTCCGCCATAATTTGAGCCCGGCAAACCGCCGAGGAAGAACGGCTGCGACACAAACCCTGACTGTTCCTCGCGCTCCGCACTTGGCCCTAATCCACTCTGGCAGCGTGACGCTGCGAGGGAAACTCGCCAATGGCGGGCTCACGACCCTGGAGCGACACACACTGAAACCAATCACTTCGAGGCTGGCGCGCTGGAGCCCCGCGAAGCCTACGGGAAGCGGGTGGGCGGGCCGAGGGGCGCCCCGGCGGAAGGGCGGGGCGGACGGGGCCGTGAGAGAATAACCGTGGGTCGTTTCTCGTGCTGGCGGTTGCAGGGATAGGGCTGCTTTTGAGCCCCTAGGGGTTGGGGTGGGAACGGCTGGTGGAGACGGGAGGGGCTTGTCTGGGCGCGCGGGAGGAGGGAGTGAGGTTGACGGGGTTCCTCGGAGAGGTTGGGCTTCAGCGCTGAGTGGTGAACCGGTGGCGGAGGCGGGCTCGGCGCTTCCCGAGTTGAGACGAGGCGGCGGGAGAACGCCAGAGGCGCGGGAGTTCGACTGGAAGAGAAGCTCACGCTTCTGAGGGGACCGAACGGTGCGCGAGGTCTCTTCCTTCTTCCAGTTCCGCCTCACGGCCAACGTGGGTCCTTTGCAGCCCACGTCCTGCCAAGACCTGAGCGGGCCAGAATGGAATGCCGGGCCGTTCGTGCAAGTGTAATTTTGATTCGTTTAATGCGTGTGAACGATACAATCAAACATAACTCATAGTGCTATTATATCTTAGTATAGCGTACTGTTTAAGGTTAGGGAAAAAAATTTTTTTTAAGTTAACAGGCCAAAACCAATTATTTTCTAAATTCTTCGGATTTTTTCCCCCTATTGAAAATGTCAGAGGTTGTGATAAAAGTATTTTGTCCACGATTGACAAAGCTAGTCATCCAGAGTTGCTAGGATAATCCACTTAATGGTAAAATATTTTTCTCACTTTGAATCGTAAATAAAATCTTTATTGTAGGGAACTTTCAATTTTTTAAGTTTCTTCTAAAGTTTGATTTATTTAAGTAATCTCTACACCCAACATGGGGCTCAAACTCACCCTGGAGATCAAGAGTCACAAGCTTTTCTGACTGAGCAAGCCAGGCGCTCCAAGGCGCTGTTTCTTTGAACAGTGGACTTAATTTATAAGATTAGCTCTTTTAAATTAACTCTGAGATTAACTAAAGAATCATCTATGATCCACCAGATCCATTTGAATGATGGAGGAAAGACATTAGGTTTCAAAGCATACATCCAAGAAAGAATTTCTGAGACATCTTTGGTGCAAAGTCCGTTTTACTAAAGCATGGGGACAGGACCTGTAGGCAGAGAGCTGCACTGGGGTCATTATATACTTTGAAGTTGGAAGGTGCTGGGGATAGCGTAGATTTCTAACGGTTTCCGGGACCCTGAGCAGGATAGCTATTGTTGGGAAAAGGTAATTTATTACTATCTGGTAAAACCCCAATCATGACACCCTTCAGATGTATTTTGCAGGAGTAGAGATGAAGTTTCCAAAGGAATTTTTATATGTCAAAGTAGACTTACAGGATACTGGAGGGTCAGACTAAGATTGCCTTTTGCCCTTAGCAAAGTATCAACATCAAGGTAGTTGAATCCCTAGAGGAATGTCACTCTGCCTGTTTCAGAGACTTGTCAATGGACTGAAAGTAGTAGGAAGTTTAATAATTTTTCTTCTACCTTTGTTTCCCACATCATGGGAGAGGCACATCAGATCTTGAGTGGGCTCATTGATTTATTATTTATTTAGCTTACTAAATGCATCCTATGTACCATGACTGTACTAAGTATTAAAAACACAAAGAGCAATAGAGCATAGTATTAAAATTCAGCTGACTAAATTTGAAGATCTTATTGACTTTATTCAACAGTTGGGGCAGCATCCCATCTAGCAAATAGGAGCTCCAAAGAAATGCAGAAAAGGACAGGTTTTTCATGACAGAAAAGGGGTAGGGCAAGGAAGTCATAAACAAAAAAGGATTATTTCAGGCAAATTCACTGTCCTTTGGGGAAGGCTGGAGTCTATTAAGAGGATTACCTCACTAGTACTAACAGGAAATTCCAGACTACTAGTTAAGATTATATTCCTAGGAGAGCCTGAAACTGCAGTTAGGTTGGGTATCAATTCTTGCTTTGCTGATGTGGGTGTTGACATAGATAACTCCATTTTGGGTCTATTGTCTCTTAACAGTCTCTGCCCTCCAGAGACTCTTAGTCTATAAAGGAAGGCACACAACAATTCTAATAATTAGATATCTTTTTAAAGTAAGTTTTTAAAAGTACTATAATCAAATAACACTAGTTGATGGGGAAAGCTCTTTTTTTTTTTTTTTTTTTTTTTTTTTTCAGAAGAATTTCGGTTAACAAGCATGGAAGAAAACATAGAGAATCACAGTATTTCTTGAAAATAATTCAGGCAGCAAAACCATTAGATGAAAGATTGATGAGGAACTGGCTGCCAAAGTATCTCTTCAGACTCTTGGTTGGTTGTAGGAGAAACAAAACTTCATATTGGAAAACCCAGTGATCAATGTTAGCATTACTAAAAGTAGAACAACCAAACTATATGCCTCCTATTGATAAAAATATTGATCGTTAACCTATTCAGGGCCTTAGATAGAATTTCCAATTTACAAGAAATATGGGGAAAGAAAAAAATGGAAACAACTGGACAAATCCAGAATGTAGGACATTGTTTCTTTAATAAGTCAACAGCAAAAGAAGAGAGAAGACTGTTCTAAATTTATAAAAACTTGGCAGAATATTTTAAATGATGGACTGTATGCTCATTATACTATTTTCTCTACTTTTATGTATTTTTGAAATAAAGTATTTAAGTATATATATGTTCACTGTAAAAATTTTTAACTAATTCAAATAGATAAGATAGAAATAAAGTTCCTATTCCTCAAAGGTAACGTTTAGAATATGACATGACAGACTTTTATCTCATACAAGTATAAATACCCATTTATATAATTTTAAAATGAGCTCTATTCCACATTGTTCTGCAACTGTAATATATATATATACATATATATATACACATATATAACACATGTATGTGCGTATGTCCATATTTTTGCAAGATGAATTACTAGAAGCGGAATTCCTACTAGTGAAATTTATACTTCAAGGAGGATAGTGATTTAAATTTGGATAAATGCTGCAAAACTTTGTTTTACTAGTATATAGTTCCAGTAACAACATAAGTCTGTTTACCTTCACATACTCTGCTACTAGGTATTATCAATTGCTGATCCCTTAATCTGATAAAACAAGAAAAGAGTTATCTTCTGTGATTATGTCAAACAATCAGACATGTTCAAGGGCAAGACACAATTGATTTAGCCAGTAAAAACATAACAAGCTATTTTAGATTTAGGTGGGTTATTATTTATATAAACACCAAGAGGAAGAGTAGTCAAAGATGCCATCTCCTCTTGGTCCTTATCCTATACACCAAGAGGATCTAGATAATTGCAATGTGAGTTGTGGGACACATCACTGTTGAGGAGCCAATTCTAGATGCAGCTAGGAGGATTTTTAGTCTGCAGCTGTATTTGTATTGCCTCAGAACTGGGAGGTGATGAGAAATAGTCTTATGTCTGCCTCTGAGGGGGATAGGCAGATGGGAAAAGGCCTCATGGTAGCTCCTCACAAGCTTCTCATCCTTTGAGTATCACAAGATGTTCTGCCAAGACTCAATTATAGCTGTGGTTCAAGTCCAGGGAATTAGGAGGGGTCACACATCAGGATAATGGAAGTTACTCAAGATGAAGGCAGGACGGGCAGTAAAATGGGAAATCCTGAGCCATACACGAAGGAGGGTGGGTACTGGGCATTTGGCAAATCACAGTAATAAGGACAGGATGGAGGATAGCTAAAAGACTGAATCTCAAAGAAATCTGTTGTGATGAGCATTGTGTTGGCTAATTGAATTTAAATTTTAAAAAAAAGTGAAAATAAAAACAAAAAAACCAAGGTTTTTACATAAAGGTAGAGAGGTAATGGTCTGGAAGTGGTAATGTGGAGGAAGGTAGACAGCAACCTTACAGCTTTCATAAAAAATAACTCAAAAAAACCCTACAGACCAAACTGTAAAGTGCAAAATTTATAAAATTTTAAAAATTATAAAACTTCTGTAAGATAACATAGGAAGAAACCTAGATGACTTCAAGATTTTAGAGGCAACACCAAAAGCAAGGTCTATGAAAGACTTGCTTGGGATACCTAGTTTCTCTAAGTGACAAAAAAATGTATCAAGGGATCTATAGACTAGGAACCACACCAAGGAGCATGCATAAACGAGGCAAAGGTCTGGATACTCGGGGCCCTGGAAACAGGCTTGCATGCCATGAACACTGACATCTTCCAAAGACCTTGTTTCTCCCCAGCTTACTAAGTCCAGCTGGGCCAGTTCTCCACTAGAGTCCTTAAAGAGGAGAAGGAAATGAGGCTCTAGGACCAGCCACATGCGTCTCTTCTCACCTCAAAACATTTAAACCCAAATCTGCAATATGCAATATTTTGTTATCACTTGCTTGTTCATTAAAATAATCAATTCTGTTTCTCATTATTTTAAATGAGTACTAAACTGAATGAAATAATTAAACTTCATTATGGGTATCTATTGATATCTTAATATTTTATACGTGGAAGCATGAAAAGTGTTTACAATACAACTTCAGTTGATTCAGCTTGACTATAATTAAGAACTCTGTGAAGAGGAGGTGTGGTGTTTACGTTTGGATCCCCAATAGCTGTTTAGTGGCAGAATCCCAATCTTGACCCAATTCAAGCCGCTGGCAGATAGATGGATATTGTCCTTCAGTTCTTCTTACCCATTCACTTGCTTGCTTTATTTCTTCAAAAGCCCAGGGAATATTTCTAGATTAGAAATAAATGGTTCCATCAATTTCAGAACATAATTATATACGAAATGTAATATGATACCAAATCCAGCACATCATATCAGACAAGATAATTCTGTCAAAAATTGAGCTATGTAAGGGTACGTGGGTGGCTCAACCATTAAGCTTCTGCCTTTGGCTCAGGTCATGATCCCAGAGTCCTGGGATCAACCCCCACATCAGGGTCCCTGCTCCGCGGGAAGCCTATTATCCCTCTCTCACTACCCCCTGCTTGTGTTCCCTCTCTCACTGTCTCTCTCTCTGTCAAATAAATAATTTTTTTTTAATTTTAAAAATTGAGCTACGTAATAAAAGCAATTCTCTCTGACATTTTATGCAAGTTCTATCAGACAGAATCAACACATTTTAAAATATATTATTATATATATATTATTCTAGCTTCCAAATGCTTCACAGACTTCCTTGCTGCCTCCAGGATAACTCGAGCTTTCTCTAGCCTTTATATATTGGGGTTTTTTTTTTGTCATCCCCTTTCCATTCTTCCTGATCTAAATCCATCCATTCTTCAAGCAGAAACTCAATACTATTTTACAAACCTTTTTTCTATTTTTCTTTCTTTCTATTTTTCTTTCCTTTTTACTGTACCAGGAATTCTTAATTTGATTAGTTAACAAAATACCTAACACTTGCCCATGAAACTGCCACGTATTCTGTCACACAAATCAGGAACGATACAGTACTAAACTGTGCATAACATAAAAACTTCAAGTTTGTGTACATAAAATGACATCAAGCATTCAAGACTGTCAATATTCAAAAGTCTATTGAAGATTCAGAAAAATTCCAAGATTTTTCATTAATATTAGTTAACTACTTCCTCATTTATCTTGTCACCTGCTAGAATTTATTAGCAAGTGGGAAGCAAGTGGGAACATATACTAAAGTTTAAAAAAAATTCTACGGGAGGAGACTAAAAATTTGGAAAATTCTCTCCATCTTCCTGATTTTTTTTCCCTGTAAACTGGGAAAGGGCCATCAGTATAGTGTGGGGGCTAAGAGCTAGGTTCAAATCCTGACTCTGAAATTACACAATGTTGGCTGTGTGATATGGTGCATATTTCATTCAACATTGGAAGTCTCCATTTCCTCAATTATGATAATATGAGATCCTCAGGGTTTGTTGTCGGGATTAGCAAAACACATAGATTTCACAGGCTTAACAGTCCCTGTCACAGGGTAGGTAATCAATAAATGTTAGCTGAGTATTATGATGACACAAACATACTAAATAGGGAGCACGTCCAAAGTGGTTAAAAGACCTGTTTCCCAGTAATCATTAGTCCACTTGTAGTTATGAACTACTACAAACAACAAAACTAGTTTTAAATATTTTCACTAATTCCATTGGTTTTCCTCTAGCTGACCTCTAAACTTTTGACTGACCATCTCACTAGTGTGAAGGTTTTGTTCATATACCTTGATGCAATGTGCTACTGTAGTAATGTTATGTGCATCACAAAACAGAAAAGGACAAAGAAAAGTTATAAATTATACATGCAATAAGCAGGAAATAAAAATTACTTAAAAGTTTGACTTTAATAAGTCAACTTTATTACTTACAAATCTTTTTGCTTTCATAATAACTCATATAGTAAGAGCAAGGTGATGCAATATACTTCATTATTTTTGAAAATCTTGGTAAAATACTTTGTGATATTGCAATTAAAAGTAGGTTCAAAGTTATTAATACTTGTTTTAATGGCTATCATAGTTGTGATGCCAGACAGGCCAAGAGGGAAGGCTTTATGCCCCTCACCAAGATGGTTCTTGGCTCTTTGAGAGAAAGAATTTAAGAGCAAGCCATGTAGAGAAAGGGACAAAGATTTATTGTGTATACAAGTAAGAAAGGAGCTACTTCACAAATAAAGTAGTGGCCTCTCTTCCCAGGGGAGGAAGAGGAGCCCTCCCACCACTTTGTCTCTAACAAAGGGTTTCATAAGGGTTGTTTTTTGGTTTGTTTTTTTAGTTAGCTAACCATATAGGGAGGGGGCTTACCTTTTAACTTTGGGTTTAACAGTTACATTGGGCAGTTAGTTTTTCCATTGTCCTATAGAGTTGTGGAATTACCCACAGGAGCAATTTTAGGAATGTCCAGTCTTAATGACTTTTACTGATGGAGGGAGTGGGGTCTTATGGTCTTCCATAAGCTGAATCTTTTGACCTGTTGACTTTTAGGTTAAGGGTAAGCCTAAACACCAAAATGGCTTTACTTTGGTCAGCTTGTCTCCTAAGCCTCTCTTCCCTCTGTCTCAGTTGAAAAAGATCTAAATAGAAGAAGTGCCTCTTTGGTTGTGTCTGCTAAATCAAATATTAACTTGTCAGTCCTGTCTACTAGTTCTTTGAAGTATTTTTCTTGATATTCACTTAATAAATTCCTATCTTTCTCAAAGAGTTATTTTGGCAAGCTCATGAGAAGGTACTGCTTTTCTTAAAAATGTAAGTACAAATTACCTACAGTAAAATGCTCAATTTATTATTTTCTGAGTACCCGTTTTGTATTTGATGCTATTGGGAATTGAGAACTTAATCAGTCTTTGTGAGAGGGTAAAAATAGGTCTGCTTATTTATTTTAATTTCATCTGTAAATATATATCTCTAAGGGACAAGAACTTTTTCTTAAACATGACATTAAAATAGCTATAAGAGATTCTTTAATATCACAAAATATCCAGATAATGTTTAAGTCTCCCTAATTCTCTCCCTCATTCTCTTTAATAAAATGGGTTTTGTTCAAGTCAGGATCCAGAGTAGACCTAACATTGCCTTTGGGCCATGTGTCTTTTAATTCATAGCTTCCACCCATCCCCTCTTTTTCCTTTTGCCATTTATTTTCTCACATTCCAGACACTGCTGTTGATAGTCCATCGTATAATTTAACAATTTCAATCTCTTCTCTCTGGCATCTGGTCTTTATTATGCAAAATATTTACGCAGTTTTAAAGTTAAAAAAGTACAACAAAGTATATTAGGAGAAACCTTGTCTCCTCTTCCTCCCCTATAAATAATATTTTTATTAGTTTTGCTAGTTTTCCCACTTATCTTGCCTTTTTGAAAAAATCATAAGCTAATTATATAGGTATGTATGTATACGTACATATATGTATATTGTGTGTATATGCACACACATAAGGGGTGACAATTTGCATGAGGTATGGATGGAGTTTTTGTAAGTAAGGAGGGTATTCACATGTGCCTCAAGGCCTCTTGTGTGCCAGAGGTCAGCCCAAAGACTAGGAGCCAGGGCCCCAGAACTGCTCTCTCTACACTGTCACATTATGACACCAAACTTCAAGTGGTCACAGAACTCTAAATTTGAACCTGGTTTTCAAGAAGTTGTATTTGTCTAGGCAGGACTTTAAATGTGTTTTATTTGTTTGTTAGTTTGATTTATAACTTTTAAATGCTTAGACATATAGTATGTGTGTTTCCATCTATATTCTTGTGCCAGGCCCTGCAATTTATTGGGAACAGACCTAGTCCTAACAATCACATTGTGGATTTTCCAAAAGCACACAGAATCAATATGCCACAGTGAAAAGAATACTAAACCGGGAGCCAAAGATCTGAATTCCGGTGTAAGCTACACTTAAACACTCTGAGCCCTGGTTTTTCACTGAACCAAGAGGCATAAATATTGTGTCTGCCCCGCCTGTGACATAAGAACATAGGCAAGATATTCCCTGTGAATAAGTTCTCTTTGTTCTTATAATTCCATGTTGCTTCTTACAAATTTTAATTAAGAAATGGTCAGAAATGTAAGTGAGTGGCTTAATACTATAATTAAAGCTACCTGGAAATGGAAGCATCATCCAATTTCATTAGTGACTTGAAGACTATTCCCTTTTGTTCCAACTTGGTGCGAAGAAATTGTAGTACCAGAAATGTGGCGATCAGGTCCAGGAGACGCTCTCTTCCTTTTATTCCTAAAAGTGGAAAACCCTTTTATATTTGTTGGAAACTCTGCATCTCAAACTGTGCCCATTTATAAAAATTCTATTAAAGAATTTCCATACTATTAAACCATAATCCAATAGCAGATCATAAAACTCCATAATTCTCTTCAAGATCCTTACCTGCCTTGTTATTTAAATAAAAAATGAGGACAAATGGAACAAGTGCCATAGCACCCTGATGGTTGTTAGGAAGGAATACATCCATAGCTTCATTTCTTTGCCCTCTTTAATAAACAGAGATGCATGAAGTTTGTGAAAGAAATTCCGTTTCTAGGCTCCTGCTACAAATAGCTTTGAGGAGTAAACCTAAATGTACAACAGATAACTCATACAGCCGGGTAGGTCAGCGTAGCAAATTATTTCTAGTGATTCGTGCCATCAGAATAAATTTCTAGGCCCAAGATGGAGCTGCTACTACCCAGGGTGCTATGTCAGCAAAGCAAAACCTAGATAACTTTTATGTCCCTATAAATACTTTACCTGATCAGAAACACAATGTATCCCGCCCGCCAATCCTCCAAAACCAAGCCAACTCTGGGTGCTATATTCACTTCCCTCCCTGTTCCTTGACCTTTCTAAATAGGGTCAGATATGCACCCCAACCAATGAACATAAACCAAGTAC
Source organism: Mellivora capensis (assembly GCA_004024625.1). Taxonomy (NCBI): domain Eukaryota; kingdom Metazoa; phylum Chordata; class Mammalia; order Carnivora; family Mustelidae; genus Mellivora; species Mellivora capensis. The sequence goes on along the minus strand of PISX010001531.1, from coordinate 54,232 downwards.
TTCTTGTTTCCTGCTTGCCTCTTTCTATAAAAGCTTGCAGCCCTGTCCCCTTACTTTGCAGTTCTCTGGATTCTTGAGGATCAACTAAATTGTCTTTATTATTTTTAACAGTACCTACAGGTAACCAGTGTTATACACTGGTTTTTCATTTTCAATTTCAATTTCAATTTCAAATTTTCAATTTCAATTTTCAATTTTGGTATTTTATAATATAGTAAAATATCTTGATATTTTACTATATTATAAAATACCAAAATTGAAAATGAATGTTTATATATATTGAGCCAGAAATTAACACATTTTAATTTTGTTAAATGCAAGTATGTATTTGAAATCACATCATATAAAAAATTAGATATCAAGTATTGTTTTTTTTCCAATCTCACACTTCATGAAACAAAACTTTTAACATCCGTCTTTTTTTTTTTTTTAAGATTTTATTTATTTGGCAGAGAGAGAGAGATTGAGGGTGAGCACAAGCAGGGAGAGCACCAGGCAGAGAGAGAGAAAAGCAAGCTTCCCACTGAGCAGGGAGCCCAGTGCGGTCTGGGGCTCAATCCCAGGAACCTGATCTGAGCCGAAGGCAGCCACTTAACTGACTGAGCCACCCAGATGCCCCTTTTAACATCTATCTTAAGTGAATTAAGCCACCCAGAACATGCCACTTTCGTTTTGAACTGAAGGCAATCAGGACCCAGAGGACTCAGGAAAAGCATTTTACCTCCCCCTTAACTGTTTAAAAGAAATTAGAAAGGTGGCTTGTATCAGGAAGAGAGCTATTACCAGAGATAACTTTTTCAGCTGAGAAATACATCTGCAATGGAAGACAACATCCATTTACCAAGCATTTCCTCCACTCGCCTTCCTGTGAATCGCCCCTGCCCCTCCTCCACTTGGAGCCACAGACCTCTCTCCCTTCCTTAACTCAGTTGCCCAGCTGCCCGTTGAGTCTCATCTTTGGGGGGCTCCCTACTGTACAGGTATATATGTGTGTACATAATAAAAATGGTTCGTTTTTCTATTGTTAATCTTTAATTATAGGATGTCTCAGCCAAGAAACTAGAAGGGGGGGGAAGGAAAATTATTTTCCTCCCGTGCAATCTTTATCATCATTGAGCCACAGTGAGTTGTCTGCTAGTTTCCCAGGTAAATTATATTTCCATCTTAGATGTTTGCTACGTAGCACGGTTAGTATCACTACAACATAGCCATTTAATGTTTTTTTTTTTTAATTATGAAATATTATTAAGCACACAGAAAAGAGAAAAATATGATAGCTGGTCACCTTTTAACATTTCCCCTCATCTGCTTCAAATCTTTTTGATTGATTGATTGATTGATTGAAATTCCTCTCTTCTTTAGAAGAAACAATATATTATAAAGTTGAAGCCATCTTGTATATGTCCTCTGATTCCCACCCCATCTCCCCAGCTTTTCAAAGGTAAACACTATCTGGATTTTGCAATTTACATTCCCATGATGTACTTTGCTTTTGTTGTTTTTGTTTTGTAAGACATGTCCCACTCTTTTCCAAAGTTAGTCTCTACATGTCATGTGTTCTCCCTTGCTTAATCAATTAAATGTATTTTTCCTCTTTTGTATATACCTTACATATACATATTTTGTCCCTTTCTCTGTCTACATTTTTTTTAAGATTTTATTTATTTATTGGACAGAGACAGAGATCACAAGTAGGCAGAGAGGCAGGCAGAGAGAGAGGAGGAAGCAGGCTCCCTGCCGAGCAGAGAGCCCGATGTGGGGCTCGATCCCAGGACCCTGGGATCATGACCTGAGCCGAAGGCAGAGGCTTAACCCACTGAGCCACCCAGGCGCCCCATCTGTCTACATTTTTTAAAAAGTTTTTAATTCCAATTAGTTAACATACAATGTTGTATTAGTTTCAGGTGTACAATATTGTGATTCAACACTTCCATGTAACACCTGGTTCTCCTCACAAGTACATCCTTAATCCCCATCACCTATTTCCCCATCTCCCCAACCCACTTCCCCTCTGGTAACCAACAGTTTGTTCTCCATAATTAAGAGTCTGTTTCTAGGTTTATCTCTCTATTTTTTTCCCTATGCCTGTTTGTTTTGTTTCTTAAATTCTACAAATGAGTGAAATCATATGGTATTTGTCTTTCTCTGACTTATTTCACTTAGCATTAATTGTTTTCCAGCTCCATACATGTCATTGTAAATGGCAAGATTTCATTCTTTTTTAATGGCTGAATAATATTCCATTGTGTGTATACCTATCACATCTTCTTTATCTATTCATGTATTTTGCTTTTGAAAGTGATCTTCCGTAGGCTCATTAAACAACATTCAGTGCTTATAATTTTCAATTCATATTCCAAGAAATACTTAATAAACCTGTGTTAAATTTCTTTTATTCACTTTTTAAGGATTTCTCTCAGATAATTTCTCTAAGTATTTGAAATAAATACTAAGGCTATTTCAAGCTGAGTGCTCTCCTCAATTGATACTTTCTCTTTAAAAATAAAGTAATTTAGAGAACATAAAATATTTGTAAAGACTCAAATACACCTCTTTTTCTGGGAGACAATGGTTTTGGGAAAAAGAAAAAAACACCAAAACCTTGCCTTGTAATAATACACAATTTTGTAAATACAAAAGGACCTGTGCATAATATGTATATATCTGCACATAAAGCATTAATTTTAGATCATTAAGATAGCCAAAACTACTTTAAAAATGACATCATTTTAGGGGTACCTGGGTGGCTCAGTCAGTTAACCATCCAACTCTTGATTTTGGTTCAGGTCATGATCTCAGGGTCATGAGATCAAACCCTTCATTGGGCTCTATGCTGGGTGTGCAGCCTGCTTAAGATTCTCCCTCTTTCTCTGTCCCTCCTACCACACCCCTACACCCCTGTACGCTTTCTCTCTCAAAGAAAAAAAAAATGACATCATTTTCTTAATACAGGAAAAAAGAATTAAATAAAATTTTAAAACAAAACAACAAAACCAATCCCTTATCCCACAAAGAAAATCAAAAGAGACAAAAGAAAATATGGGGATTATTTAATTTAGTGGGTTCTTCTTCTTCTTTTAGTATTGGATATAAAATCTTAGAGTAACTTTTAAATAATAAGCAACACACAATTCTGTTAAAACATCATAAACAATAGAATTATAAAATGCCTAAATAGTGTATTAGAGTCACTTAAGAAGTAAACTGACTGGGTTATGGACATTGGGGAGGGTATGTGCTATGGTGAGTGCTGTGAAGTGTGTGAACCTGGCGATTCACAGACCTGTACCCCTCGGGCTAATAATACATTATATGTTAATAAAAAATAAAATAAAACTAAAAAAAGTAAATTGAGAAGTGGAAGTAAAGATAAAAGGGAAATCAAGAAAAGGATAAAAGAGAAAATTGGGTAAAGAGATATAAAAATAAATCGGGGGGGGAATCAGAAATCTTGCAACTACAAGTAGAGGAAAATGGCAGAAAACACACATACAGAAAAATAACATAGATAATATGGAGATATACAGAGTAATACAGAGAAAATCCATGGGAAAGGCATATCCATAAAAAAAAGCTCAACTGTTGGCACCTGTGATGCCGTACTCCCTAGCTTTCTTATTTCTCTGGCCATTCCTTCTTAAGTCTTTGCTGGCTCCTGCTCTGTCTAACCACTAAATATTGGCATGCCCAAGGATGGCCCTAAGCCCTCTTCTCTGTTCTGGCTACATTCTTTATTTAGGAGATGTCATACATGCCCATGGTCCATGGCATTAAATAATGACAGTTCTCCCAAAGTCTTTCAATTCTGACCTCTTTCTGAGCTCTAGCCTCATAGAACCAACGAGGTATTTCTTTTCAATATCTTCTAGGAATCTCAAACTTTAAAGTCCAAAGCATAACACAATTAGTATGTTTATAGGCTCAGTCTACCGTTGTTTTCCCTTCTCACGCTCAATGCTGAAAATTCCCCTTCTCCTTCAACTGCCCACATCTAATTCATCACCAAAGCCTGATGTTTCTTAAGAATGAATCTCAAGGGGCGCCTGGGTGGCTCAGTGGATTAAAGCCTCTGCCTTCAGCTTGGGTCATGATCCCAGGGTCCTGGGATTGAGCCCCGCATCAGGCAGGCTCTCTGCTTGGCAGGGGAGCCTGCTTCACCCTCTCTCTCTTTGCTTGCCTCTCTGCCTACTTGTGGATCTCTCTCTGTCAAATAAATAAATAAAATATTTTTTAAAAAAAGAATGAATCTCAAATCTTCCCAAGCATATACTTAAATTAAAAAAAAAAATTGAGTAGATGCAACAGACAACAATGTATCTGTAGGGTATAAATAATATAACAAACACCCAAGTATGAACAACCCACGTATGTATTATTTTTGTTTTAAAAACCTATAGTAAAATACACATAAAATTTATCATTTTAACCATTTTAAAGTATACAGTTTAGTGCTATTAAGTACATTCACAGTGTTGTGCTACTGTCACCACCATCTATCTCTGGAACCCTTTTCATTTTGTTAAACAGAAACTCTGTCCCCACATTCCCTACTCCTCTCAGACCCAGGTAACAACTATTCTACTTTCTGTCTCTATGAAATTGCCTGTTCTTGGTATATTATAAAAGTGAAATCAAGCAGTATTTGTCTTTTTGTGACTGACTACTTTCACTTAGCATCATGTTTTTGAGGCTCACCCATGTTGTGGTATGAATCATACTGAATGAATACTTCCATTTTAAGGCTGAATAATACCAATTGTACGTATATATCACATTTTAAAAATATATTTTATTTATTTATTTACTTGAGAGAGATAGAGAGAAGTGTACAAGCCAGGGGAGGGGCAGAGGGAAAGGGAGCAGCAGACTCCCCACTGAGCAGGGAGCTGGACACAGGACTCAATCCCAGGACCCTGGGATCATGACCTGAGCTGAAGGCAAATGCTTAATCAACTGAGTCACCCAGGTGTCTTATATCATATTTTCTTTCTTTTTTCTCCTTTTAAAAGAGAGGGTTTTTTTTTAAGGTTATTTATTTATTTATTTGACACAGAGAGAGAGAGAGAGAGAGAAAGCATAAGCAAGAGGAGCAGTTGGTAGAGGAAGAGGGAGAAACAGGCTCCCCAGGGAGCAGGAAGCTTGACACAGAGCTCGATCCCAGGACCCCAGGATCATGACCTGAGCCGAAGGCAGTTGCTTAACCAACTGAGCCGCCCAGGTGCTCTATATCTCATTTTCTTCATTCATCCAATAATGAACATTTGGGTTGCCTCCACTTTTTTACTACTTTTTGAATAATCTTGCTATGAACATGTGTATACAAATATCTCTGAGTCTCTACTTTTAATTCTTTTGGTATCATACCCAGAAATGGAATTGCTGAGTCATATGGTAATTCTATTTTTTATTTTTTGATGAACCACTCTATTAATAGTTCTCCATAGCAGCTACCATTTTACGTTGCCACCAACAGTGAACAGGGTTCCAATTTCTCCACATTCTCCCCAATACTTGTTATTTTCTATTTTTTTAAAGATTTTATTTATTTATTTGACAGACAGAGATCACAAGTAGGCAGAGAGGCAGGCAGAAAGAGACGGAGAAGCAGGCTCCCCGCTGAGCAGAGAGCCCAATACGGACTCGATCCCAGGACCCTGGGATTACGACCTGAGCCGAAGGCAGAGGCTTTAACCCACTGAGCCACCCAGGTGCCCTTTTTTCTATTTTTTTTTTAATAGTAGTCATCCTAATGTGTATGAGGTGATATCCAACTACCCATTTTAAGAAACAGAGTATGATCTTTAGCTTGACAGTGTCTGTGAGCTGTGTCCCAATTGTATTCTTTCCTGTTCCCTTTTATTGATTTTTTGAATAATAAGCCTATTATTTATTTCTATTTTTTTATTTGAGTATAGATGATCCACAGTTACATTAGTTTCAGGTACACAACTTAGTGATTTAACAAATTTACATATTATGCTATGTTCACCACAGATGTAGCTACCATCTGTCCTACTACATTGCTATTATATCATTGACTGTATTCCTTATGCTGTTTTTTATTCCCATGACTTACTCTTTCTGTAATTGAAGAGCTGTATCTCCCTCTCCTCTTCGTCCATTTTGCCCAACCCCACCCCTCCTTTGGTAACTATCGGTTTGTTTGTATTTGTAGGTCTCATTCTGCTTTCTTTTATTCATTTTTAGGTTCCATATAAGTGGAATCGTATGGTATTTGACTAACATAACATAATAAAAAAATAATAATAAAATAGACAAATGATAAGTAAAAAGTAAAACAGTGGAATATTACACAGCCATAAAAAGATGAGATTGCACCATTTAAGACAGTATGAGTGGACCTAGAGAGTATTACGCTCCCTTTTAGAAACCATGCTGATGTTTGTGTTCATCACTCAGTTCTTCCACAAGGTTTGTACTTTATTTATTGTTTATATGTGCCTTTATCCTAGTATCCTTATAGTATGTCTTTTTTACATGTTTACTTTATTTATTTTTAATGAAGAAATATTGCTGATGTTGTCTATTTATCTTTTCCTTTATGACTTGTGCCTTTTTTGCATTGAGAAATTCCTCTCTGATTGATAAATCAAATACTTCAAGATGTTATCAGCTTTTAGGTAAAGGATATATGAGAATTCTTCATACAGTATTTGCAACTTTTCTGCAAGTTTAAAATTACTTCAAAATAAAAAGTAAAAAACAAACAAAATCTTTCTCATTCTAAAATCATAAAGATTTTTTCCAGTATTTTCTTCCAAAGCATTATTGTTTGTCTTTCACACTTAAGTCTTCAATTTTTGAAGTATGGTATGAGGTAAAGGTTCAAACTGTACTTTTTTCCTTATTGTCTGTCCTATCATCACTGATTGAAAAGTCTCTTTTCACCATGACTTTTCAATCAGTGATGACTCAATCATCACTGATTGAAAAGTCTATCTTTCACCATTTTTAAAAAATTATAACCACCCTAATGGGTATGAAGTAGCACATCACTATAGTTTTTATTTTAATTTCCTTGATGACTAATGAACCTGAGAGAAATATTTATTCAAATCCTTTGACTATTTTTTAATTGTATTATTTGTCTTTTTATTACTGAATTATAAGGGTTCTTTACATATTTTAGATACCAGTCCCTTATCAGATATATGATTTGCAAATATTTTCTCCCATTCTTTGTGCTTTTCATTTTTCAATTGCACACAAAATTTTAAAAACTTTGTATTAAGGCATAATTGACATATAACATATAATTTAAATTTGATCAGGTTTAGTTTGTCTATTTTCCTTTTGTGCTTTTGGTGTCAAGAGACCATTGCCTAATCAAAGGTCATGAAGATTTACTTCTGTTTTCTTCTAAGAGCTGCATAGTTTTGTTTTGTTTTTTTAAGATTTTTTTTTTATTTAATAGAGAGAGATCACAAGTAGGCAGAGAGGCAGGAAGAGAGAGAGCTGCATAGTTTTAACTCTCATATTTGTAAAGAAAAGATCCAATTTCACACTCTTGCATATAGATATCCAATTGTCCCAGCATCAGTTGTTTGTTGAAAAGACAGTTCTTGGGGCACCTGGGTGGCTCAGTGGGTTAAAGCCTCTGCCTTTGGCTCAGGTCATGGTCCCAGGGTCCTGGGACGGAGCCCTCGAATTGGGCTCTCTGCTCAGCAGGGAGCCTTCTTCCTCCTCTCTCTCTCTCTGCCTGCCTCTCCACCTACTTGAGATCTCTGTCTGCCAAATAAATAAATAAAATCTTAAAAAAAAAAGACAGTTCTTTCCCCATTGAACTGTCTTGACATCCTTATCAAACAGCAACTGATCATAAATGTAGAGGCTTATTTCTGGACTCTCAATTCTAGTTCATTAATTCTATTCCATGTATCTTTATGCCATTACCACACTGTCTTGATTATGCAGCTTTTCTGTAAGTTTTGAAATCGAGAAGTGTTAATACTCCTATTCTGTTTTTGTTTTTTTCAAGATTGTTTTGGTCACTCCAGGTCTTTATGTTTCCATATGAATTTTAGGATCAGCTTGTCAATTTCTGCAAGAAAGTAATCTGAGATTTTGATAGGGAGTGGATTGAATCTGTAGTTCATCTGGGGCAGTACTATCATCTTGACAATATCTAGGCTTTCAATCCATGAACATGTGATGTTTTTCCATCACATTTTTTTAAAATTAAAAAAATTTTTTTTTAAGATTTTATTTATTTATTTGACAGACAGAGATCACAAGGAGGCAGAGAGGCAGGCAGAAAGAGTGGGGGGGTGAAGCAGGCCCCCTGCTGAGCAGAGAGCCGATGCGGGACTCGATCCCAGGACCTTAAGATCATGACCTGAGCTGAAGGCAGATGCTTTAACCCACTGAGCCACCCAGGCGCCCCCATTTATTGAGATCTTTTAAAACTTTTTTTATTAATGTCTTATAGTTTTCAGTGTACAAGTCTTGCATATCTTTTGCTCAACTTACTCCTAAGTATTTTATTCTTTTTGATGCTATTGCAATCCCTGTCATATCTGTTATTAAATTATGCTAGCAAAATAAGCTGAAAGGTATTTTCACTTTTTTCCTAAACTCTGCAGTATTTTGTGTTAGGTTGGAATTACCTGTTCTTTGAATATTTGGTAAAAGATGGGGGTAAAACCATCTCAACCTAGTGCTGTTTTCTTTGTCAGAAGGTTTTAAACTAATTTCTTTAATCACTACAGAATGATTCAGGCTTTCTATTTTATCTTTTATCTTTCTATTTTATCTTTATTTTCTATTTTATCTTTAGTTGGGCGTGGCAAATTAATTTTTGTCTAAAAATTCTTCTAAGTTTTAAGACTTACTGGCATGAGGCTGTCCATAAGTTCTTCTTGTTATGTTTTAAATCTCTCTACCATCTTTCTTTATTCCCTTTTATTCTGAGTATTGTTTTTAATGCCTTCTTTCTATCTCTTTTTTGGTTCACTCATGCAAGAACTTTGTGATTTTTATTAATCTTTAAAAAAAAACACTTCTTTTGGATTTTTTTCTTTTCGTGTGTGTGTGTGTGTGTGTGTATGTACGGGGGTTCTGTATACATTTTAGGATTGTTTGTTCTATTTCTGTAAAGAATGCCCCTGGAATTTTGATAAGGATTGCACTGAATCTGTAGGTTGCTTTGTATGAACATTTTAGCAATATTCCAATCTAAGAGCATGGAGTACCTTTCTCTCTCTCTCTCTTTTTTTTTTTTTTAGATTTTATTTATTTATTTGACAGACAGAGATCACAAGTAGGCAGAGAGGCAGGCAGAGAGAGAGAGAGAGAGAGAGGAGGAAGCAGACTCCCCACTGAGCAGAGAGCCTGATGCAGGGCTCAATCCCAGGACCCTGGGATCATGACCTGAGCCAAAGGCAGAGGCTTTAATCCACTGAGCCACCCAGGCGCCCCGTCCTTTCTCTTTTTTTATGTCAGTTTTTTTCCATCAATATCTCATAGTTTTCATGTATAAGTCTTTCACCTCCTTGGTTATATTTATTCCTAGGTATTTTATTCTTTCTGATATAATTGTTAAATGGGATTATTTTCTTAAAATCTTTTTCTGATAGCTCACTATCAGTTCACACAAACAAAACTGATTTTGTGTACTGATTTTGTATCCTGCAAATTTCCTGAATTTGCTTATTAATTCTAACCATTTTTTCCTGAAATTTTTTTATTAATTTTAACAGTTCTTTTTGAGTCTTTAGGGTTTCTACATATACTATTATGTCATTTGCAAATAGTAACAGTTGTACTCCTTCCTTTCTGATTTGATGCCTTTTATTTCTTTTTCTTGCCTAGGACTCCTTTATCACTAGGACTACCAATACTATGTTGAATAAAAATGTGGACAGTGGGCATCTTTGTCTTGCTTCTGATCTTAGAGGAAAAGTTTTCTGTTCTTCACTATTGAATATTATCACTATTATTAGCTGTGCGATCGTCAGGTATGGCCTTTATTATGCTGAGGTACATTCCCTCCAAATCCACTTTTTTGAGAGGTTTTTTGGTTTTTTTTAACATAAATGATAAAAAGAAATTGTCAAATGCTTTTTCTGTATCCACTGAAATGCTCATATGATTTTTTTATCCTTCATTTTGTTAATGGGGTATATTGATTAAATTGCAGATGTTGAACCCCTAGAATAACTTGAATCCCTGGAATAAATCACACTTGATCATGATACTTTTAATGTATTGTTGAATTTGAGTTTCTAATATTTTGTTGAGGATTTTTGCATCTGTAATCATCAGGATATCGACCTGTAATTTTCTTTTCTTGTAGTCTCTCTGTCTGGTTTTTGTATCAGATGAATGGTGGCCTCATAAAATGCGTTTAGAAGTGTTCCTTCCTCTTCTACATTTCGGAAGAATTTGAGAAGGATTGGTGCTAATTCTTTAAGTGCTTGGTACAATTCACAGTGGTTCTGAACTTTTGTTTGTCGAGAAGTTTTTGGTTACTGATTCAATCTCCTTACTAGTAATGAGTCTGTTCAAATTTTCTATTTCTTCATGTTTCAGTCTTGGTAGGTTGTATGTTTCTAGGAATTTATCAATTTGCTCTAGCTTGTCTAATATGTTCACATATAATTGTTCATTATGTGTTCATATTTGTTCATATGTTCATATGTTCAATTGTTCATATGTTCATATAATTGTTCATAAGTAGATTCTTATGACCCTTTAGATTTCTGTGGCATCAACAGCAATGTCTCTTTCATTTCTGATTTTATTTGAGTCATCTCTATTTTATCTTGGTGAATCTAGCTGAAGATTTATTTATTTTGTTTATCTTTTAAAAACAGCCCTTGGGGTGCCTGGGTGGCTCAGTGGGTTAAAGCCTCTGCGTTCGGCTCGGGTCATGATTCCAGGGTCCTGGGATCAAGCCCCATATCGGGCTCTCTGCTCAGCAGGGAGCCTGTTTCCTCCTCTCTCTCTCTGCCTGTCTCTCTGCCTACTTGTGATCTCTGTCAAATAAATAAATAAAATCTTTTTTTAAAAAGCTCTTGTTTCATTGATCATTTCTATTGTCCTTGTAGTCTCGAATTCATTTATTTCCACTCTGAACTTTGTTATTTTCTTCCTTCTACTAACTTTGGGTTTAGTTTGTCTATTCCTAGTTCCTTGCAGTGTAAAGTTAGGTTATTTAGTTGAGATCTTTCGTTTACTGCTATAAACTTCCTCCTTTGAGTTACTTCTGCCACAGCCTATGTTTTGGTATATTATATTTCCATTTTCATTCACTCAAGTATTTTTAAATTTCTCTTTTGATTTCTTCTTTGTTCAGTAACATGTTGTTTAACCTCTACATATTTGTAAATTTTCCCGTTTTCTTATATCCTCTAGGAGTATTATAGTTCTACATTTAGGTCTATGTTCCATCTCAAATTAATTTTTTTTTAAGATTTTATTTATTTATTTGACAGATAGAGATCACAAGTAGGCAGAGAAGCAGGCAGAGAAAGAGAGGAGGAAGCAGGCTCCCCGCTGAGCAGAGAGCCAGATGTGGGGCTCGATCCCAGGACTCTGGGATCATGACCTGAGCTGAAGGCAGAGGCTTAACCCACTGAGCCACCCAGGCGCCCCTCAAATTAATTTTTTAAAAATATTTTTTTTATTTATTTGACACAAAGGGGGAGAGAGAGGGAGAGGGAGAGAGAGAGAACAAGCAGGGGGAGCAGCAGACAGAAGGAGAAGGAGAAGCAAGCTCCTCACTGAGCAGGGAGCCTGACTCGGTGCTTGATCCCAGGACCCTGGGATCATGACCTGAGCTGAAGGCAGATGCTTAACTAAATGAGCCACCCAGGTGCCCCTCAAATTAATTTTTTTAGTATGGCATGAAGGAAGGGTTGAGGTTCTTTTCCTTCCATTTGAAAGTCCAATTTTCCTAAGATCAGTTTTGAAAAGTCTTCCTTTCCCATTAATTTCATTGGTTTCTTTGAAGAAAATCAATGGACTAAATATGCAGGTCTCTATCTGGACTTTCTATTGTGTTCTATTAATCTACTTATCTATTTTTATGTCAATATCATACTGGCTAGTTTTACATTTGTGCACTTCTACTGTCTTCTTCTATCATAAGATTATCTTGATTATTCTAAGGGTTTTTGCATTTTCATATAAATTCTAAAATCAGTTTGTCAGTTTGTATAAAAATGTCCCCTGGGATTGCAGTGACTCTCCTTCTGGACTCTTCTGTTCCTTTGAACTATTTGTCTGTATTGTTATCAATACCACACTGTCTTGATTACTGTAACTTTATATTAAGTCTTGAAGTTGTGGGAGCCTGTGTGTCTCAGTTCGTTAAGCGACTGCCTTCGGCTCAGGTCATGATCCTGGAGTCCTGGGATCGAGTCCCACATTGGGCTCCCTGCTTGACAGGAAATCTGCTTCTGCTGACCTCTCTCCTCTCAAGCTCTCTCTCTCTCATTCTCAAATAATAAATAAATAAATAAATAAATAAATAAATAAATAAAATCTTTAAAAAAAAAAGTTTTGAAGTTACATTGCATCAGTCCTCCAACTTTCTTCTTCGATATTGTTTTGGCTAGTTGAGGTCGTTTGCCTCTCCATATAAATTTGTGAATCAGTTTGTCCATATCTATAAAATAACTTGCTGGGATTTTGATTGGTATTCCATTGAATCTGTAGGTCAATCTTGACAATACTGTTTTTCTATTTATGCACATGGAACATTAATCCATTTATTTAGCTCTTCTTTGATCAGATTTGTTGTTTTCTTCATATGGCTCTTATACCTATTTTGTTACATTTATACCTACGTGTTTCATTTTTGAGAGTGCTAATATAAAGGATATTGTGTTTTTAATTTCAAATTCCATTTGTTCTTTGTTGGAATATAGGAAAGCAATTGGCTTTTTTATATTAACCTGTATCCTGTAACCTTGTTATAATTGTTCACTAGTTTCAAGAATTTTTTCTTTTACTTCATCTGCAAATTTTATTAAAACCTTTTTAAAGTTTTTATTTTAATTTCAGTTAAGTTTCAAAGGGTTTTTGTTGATTCTTCTGAATTTTCAACATAGACAAATATATCATCTCTAAACAAAGAAAACTTTAATTTCTTCCTTCCTGGTCTATATATCTTTTACTTCCTTTTCTTGCCTTACTGCATTAGCAAGAACTCCCAGTACAATATTAAAAAGGAGTGGAGAGAGGGGCAATCTTTGCCTTGTACCTGATCTTCATGTAAAAGCTTCTAGTTTCTCACCAGTAAGTATAATATTGGCTATAGTTTTTTTAAATAGTCTTTATTAAGTTGAAGAGATTCTCCTCTATTCATTGTTTACTGAGAGTTTTTAGCATGAATGAGTGTTGGATCTTCTCAAATGCTTTTTTTTTAATGATTTTTTATTTATTTATTTGAGAGAGAGGCAGTGAGAGAGCATGAGCGAGGAGAAGGTCAGAGGGAGAAGCAGACTCCCCGTGGAGCTGGGAGCCTGATGCGGGACTCGATCCCGGGTCTCTGGGATCATGACCTGAGCCGAAGGCAGTTGTCCAACCAACTGAGCCACCCAGGCATCCCTCAAATGCTTTTTTCTTAATCTATTGATATGATCATGTGATTTTTCATTTTTAGTTTGTTGACATAATGGATCACATTAACTGATTTCCTAATGTTGAACCAGACTTGTATATCTATGATAAATCCCACTTGGTCGTGGTGTATTGGTCTTTTTATCCTTTTTTGATTCAACTTCCTAATATTTTGTTGAGGATTTTTGCATCTATGTTATGAGGGATAATGGTTTGTAGTTTTCTTCTCTTGTAATGACTTTGTCTGGTTTTGGTATTAGGGTAATATTCCCTTATAGAATGAGTTAGGAATTATTCTCTCTGCTTCTCTACTTCTGAAAGACATTATAGAGATTTGGTATAATTCCTTCCTTAAATGTTTGGTAGAATTCACCAGTGAACTCACTGGGCCTGGTGTTTTATGTTTTGGAAGGTTATTAATTATTGATTCAATTTCTTTAATAGATACAGGTCTATTCATATTTTCCATTTCTTCTTTTGTGAGTTTTGGCAGATAATGTCTTTCAAGGAATTAGTCAATTTTATCTAGATTATCAAATTTGTGGGCATGTATTCACAACACTGAATCTATAGATCAATTGGAGAGAACCAACATCTTCACATTTTTAGTTTTCTAAACCCATTACCTTAAAAATTTTCTCCATTTATTTTGATCTTTTAAGAATTCTCTCATTTGGGGTGCCTGGGTGGCTCAATTGGTTAAGCATCTGTCTTTGGCTCAGGTCATGATCCTAGGACTCCAGAATTACCACCTAAGCTGAAGGAAAAAAGCTTTTTTTTTGCATCCCTCTCCTTTTTTTTTAAAGGCTCTTTTCTGCTGAATATAGAGTTCTTAGTTTGTAGGGCTTTTTTCTTTCATCTTTAAATCTTTTATTTAAAGATTTAAAGATTAAAAATAAAATCTTTTATTTAAAAAACTTTAAATCTATTATTCCATTATCTTTTAGCTTCCATTATTTCTTCCTTTTTTAAAGATTTTATTATTTATTTGAGAGAGAGAGAGAGAGAGAGAGGGCACAAGCAGGTGGAGCAGCAGGCAGAGGGAGAGGAAGAAGCAGGCTCCTCGCTGAGCAGAGCTGGACATGGGACTCTATCCCAGGAACCTGAGATCATGACCTGAGCTGAAGGTAGCTGCTTAACCAACTGAGCCACCTGGGTACCCCTAGCTTCCATTATTTCTGATGTAGGATAATTAAAAATTCTTATAGATGTTCTCCTGACTCTAATATATCCTTGTTTTCTGTTTGCTTTAAGATTTATCTGTGATTTTCAGCAGTTTGATTCTGGTTTACTTAAATGTGGTTCTAATTGTATTTTTCCTGCCTGAAGTTCTCTGCTGAGTGTCTCAGATGTAGATATTGATGTCTTTCAACAATTTTAGAAAAAATTCAGTTATTATTTATTCAAACATTTTTCTATCTACTACCTGGGATTCCTCCTGGGATCCCAATTATACAAATGTAAACCTTTTGGTATCACTCCACATGTCCTGGATTCTCTTCTTTTTTCATTCTATTTTTTTCTATGCTTCAGTTTGGATAATTTTTATTACCACTTTATATTATTATAATTTAAGTTACATGATTTCTTTTTGTTTTGTTTTATACATTCTGCTACTAAGCCCATTCAATGACCCTT
The DNA here is from genome assembly GCA_004024625.1 of Mellivora capensis. Lineage (NCBI taxonomy): Eukaryota > Metazoa > Chordata > Mammalia > Carnivora > Mustelidae > Mellivora > Mellivora capensis. Next base: position 39,007 of record PISX010001531.1, on the reverse strand, counting down.
CCATTGAAGATATTGTAATTTCCAGTTCCAGTTCTGTAAGAATCTATTTGATTCCTACAGTTTCCATCTATTTGCTGAGCTCCTCCCACTTGTTCACCCCTTCTGTTTTTCTTTTCTGATAAATCCTTCATTGTATTTTTAATAGCAGTTTTAAATCCTGTCTGCTAATTCCAACATAAGGGGCATCTGTAGGTCAGCATCTTTAGGCCATTTCCCCTAGATTTTAAGTCATGTTTTCTTGCTTCTTTGTATATTATTAAATTTTCATTCTAGATTATACCTTGAAAATTGTGGAGACTCTGGATTATGCTATCTTATTCTAAAAAGTGTTGAGTTTTGTTTTGGTATATCCTTTGAAAGCTTTGTTTTAGGTTTTGTTAGGGTGGACCTATTTTGTATTTCTCCTTCATCCTGTGGAAGTCTTTGATCATGATTTATGGTCCTTTTGATACTGTTTGGGTTTTAGTGGAAAACTTGAAATTTTTATAAATTCTAATTTGCTATAATTCAAATACCAAACTCTGTCTCCCTAACATTTGGCAGCAGCTGAAATCTCTGCTCTACACATTTCCTTTCTAGTTGTTGCTTTTTTCTAGATTCCTTAAAGTCACACCCTGTGTGTATATATGGGTTAGGGAGAACCAAGATGTGAGGGAACTTGTATGCAGATTTCAGAGGTTCCTGCTCCATGGCTCACTCCTTTCTCGGATTTTCACCCTTAATTTCCAGCCACTCTGGCAGCCTTGAACTCTGACCCCAATATCATTATCCCGTTAAGACCTTCTGTTTCAGTTCAACCTCTCCTGTGTGCCTCATGAACTGAGAAGTACTTTTGGGCAAAATAACAGCTGGATAAATGTTGAGCTCACCTAATTTTCTTCCCTTTTTCAGGGATTTTGTACCCTTTGGTCTCTGCCTGTTTCTTATTGTATTCTAGGCCTTAAAAGAGTGGTTTTAAAATATTTTGTCTGGGGTTAAAAAGTGTTTTTGGTAGGAGAGTTAGTCTGATACCCTTTATCATTCCAGGAACTAGAATTCTCCTTATGCAGATATGCATCATTTCTTTTTAGTGTAGTGCAGGTCAAACAGACAAAGATCTGCTAACCATGGAATAAGCCCGAGTAATGAAAACCCTGACATTTCCTCAGAAATGTCAATTTCCTCAGAAATGTCAGGGTAGTTAGACCTTGCTGTTCAATGAATATTGACTAGTTGTTTAATAATGTTTATTTTATTTAAAAAATCTCTTAACTTAGAGCTAGCATTTGACCTTTAAACCAATTGCTCATCTATCCCCTTCATTATCATGACAAGAAACAGGTCCACAGAGGTTGAACTTGCTCTGGCAGAGACTGACTAAATGCTCATAAAAGCTGTTTTCTTTTCCTTAACACAAAGCTAAAGTACATTTCCCAGCCTTCTTGTATCTGGGTGGAGTTCTGTGACTCGATCCTGCCACATTTTCTCTTTTTCCTATCTACCAGGTAGGTGATGCCAGAGCAATTTTCTTCTTTTCTTTTCACCAGAGTAATTTTAAAGACACTTTTGATAATGGTAGAGCCACAATATGGAAGGAGCCTGGATCTCTAAATGACAACCTGGAGTGGAATTTCCTGCTGACCACTATTTGACTGTGATATGGGCAAAAAAATAATCTTTATGTTAAGCTACTGAAATTTTGTATTTTTTAAAACAGAAGTTACTGCTACTTATGCTAATTAATTAGGCAAAACCTAATTAGTGGTGAAGATATGACTAGAAACTAAGTCCTCTGTTTTCTTTGATGGTTAACAAACATAATTCCACTCATATGTAACTTACAAAATTATCATAGTAGTACACTAGTTTACAACAAAATTTAAACAATTAAGAGCATGCCGTTTAATTAATAGAAAAATGGTGACTTACCCAGAGAGCAAATGCCTTTTTGTTCAAGAAAGTTGTTTAAAATAATTGTATTAAGGTTTAATATAAACCCCAGTTCTGGTGTAAGTTTCCAGAAGCCATCCTATGAAATAAAAAATAAATTTAAGCCACAGTACTAAAATTGATTCACATACATAAGAATGTAATATAATAAATAATATGTTTCCAATTATTTCAATTTAGTTTAAGACATTTCTAAAATTTTTATTATCAAAAATTTTTAATTACTATTTTTATTATTCTTAAAATTGAAATTCTTCATATACTAGTGATACAGTATTGTTGGGATTCTCAAAAATACTATGGATGTTATGTACCAGGTGACACTTATAAAAAATCTGGAAAGCGGGGCGCCTGGGTGGCTAATGGGTTAAGCCTCTGCCTTCGACTCAGGTCATGATCCCAGGGTCCTGGGATCAAGTCCCACATCGGGCTCTCTGCTCGGCGGGGAGCCTGCTTACCCTCTCTCTCTGCCTGTCTCTCTACCTACTTGTGATATCTCTCTCTCTGTCAAATAAATAAATAAAAATCTTTTTTAAAAAAAGTATGGAAATTGGCTCATGTGTAAGGATTTTAAAAAATGGTGTTATGCATTTTTTTCTTCTAGTAATGCTTTGAACTGATGTTTCTCAAACTTTTCTTTTTCATGGTAAAGAAACTTTATTTAAAATGCCAAGTGCAAAAGGACAGGATTTGGCTGACATATGTAAATGCAAATAAAAGACTGTAGGGAAAGTGAGACTTCATTGAAGGTGACATGATTGCAGAAAGAAGATGTGCTGAGCAAGCACCTCAGCAGAACAGGTAATTTGGGGCAGTGCCATAAGCTACAGGCATTTCAGAAAAAATACACTGAAAATGTAATTGTGATGTTTCTCAAACTTTTAAGTAGCATGATTCCTTTTGATCAATATTAAAAATGTGCCTTTATGATGTCTGAAATGTGAAAATGACATTTTTTTAACTAAATATAAAATTGTTATGATGAATATGCACTTTAAAACTATCTTACTTATTCTCACTGTCCTCTGCCTCAGCTAACTTTTAGGGCTGATGTTTCTTACATATTATGAGGTAGTTGTAAACCTGAACATGGGGGTCTTGAACTTGAAGTAGATCAACTCCAGGTCTCAGGGGCACTAATACAGGGAGCAGAAAGGACGGTGAGGTCATAGGCAGATGCACAGACTCTACAGCAATAATTTGAAAAAATAACAGCAGTGATATATGCTAAGTAGTGATGAACTAGTTCTAGGTGCCAGGTTTTTTTTTTTAATCTGTTTAGCCACTCGTGTGGAGGCTATTACTATACCTTTTGCAGATGAGAACTACTTTTCAGATGAGAATACTGAGGCACAGAGAAGTTAAGCAACTTGTTCAAAGTCACACAGCTAATAAGAAGCAGAGGCACAATTTAAGCCCCGACAGTCTGGCTCCAGGGCCCATAAATGGCAGTATCTGCTATACTGTTTCCAACACTGTTTTCATGTACGTTCTTTCAGGTTAAAAAAAAAAAAAGCTGGACAGCTGTTATTATCTCATTTAAACCTTAAAGCCACTCTAAGAGGCAGACACCATTATTACCCCCAGTATATGGGTGAAGAAACTAAGACTCAGAAAGGTTATTTGACTTGCCTTAAATCACAAAGAAGTAGGACTAAGGCTCAAATTTAGTCTCACACTAAATCAAGTTGCTTTTCTGCTTCACTAAACTACTTTACATTAAAACACATAATTACACATATGTGACTGGGTCTTAGTACCAGTGCAGGAACTATATTTTTTGAGTGTTTACTAGCTTCACAAATGGAATGATAAGCTCTAACACAGCCTAACATGTTGAGTAATATTCCCAAGACCATATGTGAAAACAATGAGAGTATAAATCTTACAACACTTGTTCTTTACTTCACAAGGGAAGTTTACATGATTGTAATTCATCTATCTGTTCTAGAACCTAGCAAATCAAGGTGTTACCACATGACCCACTCAGGGATGCTAATTTTTTTTTTAAGATTTATTTATTTATTTGACAGACAGAGATCACAAGTAGGCAGAGAGGTAGGCAGAGAGAGAGAGAGGGAAGCAGGCTCCCTGCCGAGCAGAGATCCCGACGCGGGGCTCGATCCCAGGACCTTGAGATCATGACCTGAGCCGAAGGCAGAGGCTTTAACCCACTGAGCCACCCAGGCGCCCCAGGGATGCTAATTTTCAACTGAGGAATATTAACATTCACTTGCATGACATTCTGCCCTAACAATTAAAAATAGATAAATACCATCATCAAGCACACTATATTGTTCAATGACTTTTTTTAAGCAAGATTTTCTCAATGAAGGAAGCAGTGTGTTGATTTACATTCTTCCACCAGTCACTTTCCTCACTAATGCACTGGTAAGTATTTCAACGAGCAGCTACTTTGAGTAGCTCTGTTCTGAACTATGAAGCTAATTAACCATAGACCAAAGGGTAAATAAGACTAATACCTCAGTCTGTAGATTGAAGAGTTCAGTCCAAGGCACAATATTCATCCAGCTCTGTTCATCTTTTTGTGCCTTGAAGCTTGCAGTAAAATCACTTCCTGCTGTATCAGATATTGTCACTTCTTGAAGAAAATAATTTGCCAGAAATTCTGGTGTTCCATTATTTTCTGTTTCAGAAAAACTTCCATTACTTGAAGCAGATAATGAAGTTCCAGCAGAAAGAGCTGTACAGAAAGAAGCCTCCAATTCAGTGTTAGCAAACAGATCTGCTGGTGGCTTGTAACTGGCGTTGAAAGGAAATGCAGAATTTTGAAAATAAAGAGGAGAACAAGAAAGGGAATGAACTGCAAACCCTCTGGATGGACCAGCAGAATTAAGTCTACGAGAAGGCAAATGAATATTCGGCTGCAGAGGAGAGTCCAACTCAGAGAAAATGTTAGCAGAATTGTCGGTCTCATGGCCTTGGTAAGTTTCAGGTAGATTAACCTCACTGGAGTTAAATGAGACACCTTCAAGAGCACAAAAAGCAAAGGATTTCAGACGTGGGGGAGGCAGTCTGTAAGGGGTATATAACACAGGGGTAATGTCACCCAAATGGCCAGCTTGAAGGTCTTGGTCATTCTTAGATGGACCAAACTCTTTGAGACTCCTAGCAAACGTCTTAGGATGTAAGTGGGGATGATGGAGGAAACAAGCACCTTCAAAGGGCTCATCTCCCAAAAGGGCTGAACCATGGGCAGCAGAAATGCTGCAACTAACCAGTTTTGGGAAAGGGGCCTCTCTACATAGTGGTTGTTTAAATGAATCCATCTGACTTAAATCCAATGGCTTTTCCACATCTTCACATTCAAAATTGAGTGTTAAAGGCTTTTCTGATCGTTGGGAACTATCTTCAAAATCTTCAGAATCTTCAGAATCTTCCAGGTGATATGATCTAAACTTTCTGTTAGTCAAATGAGATTGTTGCAGTTCTTCATTCCATTCAAAGAATGCTAAAAGAGGCTGTCCAAGAGGGAAAAATATAATGTAAGGGAAAACACAAAATAAAATGAACAATCAAACATACTTCCTAGAATTGACTTCAGAGTAGACAAGATTGCTTATCCTAGAGCATTGAAAAATTGGAGATATACAAGATAATTTAAATACAATGCCCTTGTTATATAGATACAAATCTGAGATTTGGAGAGAACAGCAGTAATAAAACATCAAAGTTCTTAGTTTCTCTTTGTTCTTAGCATGTTGAAACTTCTAATACCCCTCATTTGATACAAGAGGAAATGCAGGACCACAAAAGTGTCGTGTCCAAAATTTTATAATTAGCAGTATCATAGTGTGTAAATTAGCCCTAAAATAAGCTGATAATTTGAATAAATTATTCTAGTCTTTTATTCTGCTTTACAGCAATATTTTTTTTAAGATTTTTTATTTTTATTTATTTGAGAGAGAGACAGTGAGAGAGAGCATGAGTGAGGAGAAGGTCAGAGGGAGAAGCAGACTCCCCATGGAGCTGGGAGCCTGATGCGGGACTTGATCCGGGAACTCCAGGATCATGCCCTGAGCCGAAGGCAGTCGTCCAACCAACTGAGCCACCCAGGCGTCCCTGCTTTATAGCAATATTAAGGAAATGAGACAACTGATAAAAAATTCAAAAGCTTTAAAGTACAGCAGACTCTGAAGAACATGTAAAACAAAAGGGAATTAAGGATGCTATATTACCACTATTATTCAAATACAAAGTCTGTCTTAAATAAAATACAGTTTTATATGAATTATAAGTCTTTGAGATATTTTGGAAGTAAGTAGCCTGACAGCACCTGGCTGGCTCACTGGGTAGAGTATGTGACTCTTGATCACAGAGTTATTAATCTGAGCCCCATGTTGGGAGTATAGACAACTTAAAAGTAAAATCTTTAAAAAAAATAATTAGGGGCACCTGGGTGGCTCAGTGGGTTAAAGCCTCTGCCTTTTGGCTCAGGTCATGATCTCAGGGTCCTGGGATCGAGCCCCACATCAGGCTCTGCTCAGTGGGGAGTCTACTTCCCTCTTTCTCTGCCTGCCTCTCTGCCTACTTGTGATTTCTGTCTGTCAAATAAATAAATAAAATCTTTAAAAATAATAAAAAAATAATTAGCCTATAATTTTACCAATGTAAATCAGGTATTTTATTTTATTATTATTATTATTTTTAATTTTTTTAAATTTATTTATTTGTCAGAGAGAGAGGGAAAGTACAGGCAGACAGAGCGGCAGGCAGAGGCAGAGGGAGAAGCAGGCTCCCTGCCAAGCAAGGAGCCCGATGTGGGACTCGATCCCAGGATGCTGGGATCATGACCTGAGCCGAAGGCAGCCGCTTAACCAACTGAGCCACCCAGGCGTCCCTTATTTTATTATTATTTTTAAAAATCAGCTATTTTAAAAAAAGAGTAGTTCTTTCCCAACTCAGTCATTTCCAGTATATATTTAAATAATTACACTGCAGAACATATTATAAAACACATATTTGAAAATAATATTTAAAAACAATGTTTTTCTGGGTAAATTTCTCTTAGTTAGATAAGCAAACAGAAAAAGAAAGTAATAGTGATAGACTAGACCTATTAGATATTAAAGTATTTTATAAAATTACAACAATTAGACACATCAATGGAACAGAATAGATGGTCCAGCAATAGATCCTAAAACACATGGGAATTTAGTAGATGACAAAGATGACATTTTAAGTCAATGGGAGGAAAAAGAATTGTCCAATAAACGGTGTTGGGGAAAGTGGGTAGCTATCTGGAAAAGAATAAAGTTAGTTCCATACTTCCTATCTTATACCAGGATAGATTCCAACTGGATGAAAAATTAAATGTAAACAAGAAACCATAAAACTATTTTTAAAAAAATAAGAAAAAACCTTTAGGAAGCAAAGCCTCTGAATAGGAAAGATATTTATAAGAATGATAATAAAATAAAACAATATAAAACAAAAACAAGAAACCCTAAGATCAAAAAATTTGCCTGAATTAAGAAATCTGCATGACAAAAAGATGATGAATGACATCAAAATACAAATAGCAAACTGGGATACAAATCTGTGCAGCTCAAAGTAAAAACAGCTAATTTCCCTAATATGTATTTTTCCTGAAATAAATAAGAAAATGACTCGGGTGCCTGGGAGGCTCAGTTGGTTAAGCGACTGCCTTTGGCTAAGGTCATGATCCCAGGGTCCTGGGATGGATGGAGCCACACATCAGGCTCCCTGCTCTGCAGGGAAGCCTGCTTGTCCCTCTCATTTTCCCTCTCCCTCTGCCTGTCGCTCCCCCTGCTTGTGCTCTCTCTCTCTTTCTATCAAATAAATAAAATCTGTTAAGAAAAGAAGGGAAAAGAAAAGAAAAAAATGACTAACATCACAATAATAAAGATAAAAAAACATTAATAGATAACACATAGAAAAGAAGATACCTAGAGCTCTTAAGAATATGAAAACATGCTATCTTCATTCACAAAGAAATGAAAATTAAAATATCATTAATGCATTTCTCACCTGCCCAATTTGCAAAGATCAAACATTTGAATGATAAACTGGGTTAAAGAAGGACAGAGTAAGACTCTCACATGCTACCGATGAGAGTGTGAATTGACATAACCTACAAAGAGGGCAGTTTGGCTAGAGTTAATTAAAATTTTCATAATAGATTTTCTTAGGTATAATTGATATGCAATAAACTGCACATTTTAAGTGCATAATTTGAGGGGCACCTAGTTGGCTCAGTCAGTACAGCATGTGATTCCTGATCTCAGGGTTGTGAGTTGGAGCCCTACACTGCGGGTAGAGTTTAATTAAAAAAATAATAAGGGGCACCTAGATGGCTCAGTTGGCTAAGCAGCTTCCTTTGGTTCAGGTCATGATCCTGGGGTCTTGGGATCAAGCCCCACATCGGGCTCCTTGCTCAGCAGAGAGCCTGCTTCTCCCTCTTCCTCTGCCTGCCGCTCTGCCTACTTGTCCTCTGTCTCTCTGTCAAATAAATAAAAAAGAATCTTAAATGTATAATTTGGTGAGTTCTGACATAACTATACATAATGAAGCCATTATTATAGGTGAAGAGAATGAACATAACCATCACTCTCAAGATATTCCTGTGCCCTTTTGTAATCCATCTCATTTCACCCCTCGCAGTTCCCAGGCAACCACTATTTATTTCAATAACTTCATATGGGTTTACATGTATTTTGTATCAATGGAATCATACAATTTCTATTCTTCTTTGTTTCACTTCTTCTACTCAGCATAACTGTCCTGATACATGAGGTTGCATGTATCCATCATAGGGCTATATCACAGTTTGCTTATTCATCTCCTGATGGTTGTTTCCAAGTTCTGGCTATTACAAATAAAAGCCACAATGAGTACTCATGCAGAAATCTTTTAACATAGACCCTCATTTCATTTGGCTGAGTCAAATGGTAGGTCAAAAAGTTACTAAAATGTCTGTCAAAAAGTTTCTAAAATGGTTGTGCCATTTTGCACTTCTACCAGCAGTGCATGAGAGTAACCATTGTTCCACATCCTCACCACATGTAGTACTGTCAGTCCCTTTTATGCCATTCTAGTGGCTATGTGCAAGTATCTCACTGTGCCTCCAATTTGCATATTCTCATGTGACTGATGATTTTGAGCATCTTTTCTGTATAACTTCTTTGGTGAAGTGTCTTTTCAAATCTGCTCATTATTTTATTGGGTTTTCTTATTACTGAATTGTAAGATTGCTTTATATATTTTAGATGACTTTGTCAGATATGTTTTATGAATATTTTCTCACAAATGTGGCTGGTGCATTCATTTGCTTAATGGTGTCTTCTAAAGAGCAAAAGTTTTTGGAATTAATGAAGTCCAATTCATCATTTTTTAAAAAAGATTTATTTATTTATTTGACAGAGAGAGAGAGAGATCACAAGTAGGCAGAGAGGCAGGCAGAGGGGGAGGGGGAAGCAGAGAGCATGAGCAGAGAGCTCTGAGCAGAGAGCATGATGCGGGGCTCGATCCCAAGACTCTGGGATCATGATCTGAGCCAAAGGTAAAGGCCCAACCCACTGAGCCAACCAGGCGCCCCCCATTTATCAATTTTTAAAAATATTTTATTTATTTATTTGAGAGAGAGAGAGAGAGTAAGAACAAGCACCAGCAGGGGGAGTGGGACAGAGAAGCAGACTCCCTCCAACGCAGAGCAGGGAGCCCGTTGCAGGGCTCCATCCCAGGACCCTGAGACCATTACCTGAGACAAAGGCAGCCACCTAATGACTGAGCCACCCAAGCGCTCCTCATCAATTTTTTTTATAGTTTTTTTTAACTTAAAAAACCTCTGTTGAACCCAAATCATTAACATTTTCTCCTGTTTTCTTCCAGATATTCTAGTTTCAGTTGTTATATTCAAGTCTATATTCCAAATCAATCTTTACACAGGGTGTGAGCTAAAGACAGAGGTTCATTTTTGTTTATTTGTTTGGCAAATGGCCATCCAATTGCTCCAGAACCATTTGTTGAAAAGATCATCCTTTCCACATTGAATTGCCTTGACACCTCTGTAGAAAATCCATTGACCCTGCATATGTGGATATGTTTCTAGACTTTCTACTCCATTCCAACTGTTACATGTTTCAGTGGTGTTATCATGGCACAGATATCTATTTCATACTAATATCACACTCTTCTAATTACTGTAGCCTTATAAAAAGTCTTAAAATCAGACAGTGTAAGACCTCCAAACTTTTCTTCTTTTTCAAAGTTGTTTTGGCTAACAAAGATCCTTTACATTACATATACAATTTAGAATCAGTGTGTCAATTTCTAAACAAAAAACTGGCTGGGACTTTGAGTTGGATTGACTGAATCTATAGATTAATCTGAGGAGAATCAGATTAAATGACTTTAATCAAAGAACATTTATTTAGGTCTTCCTCAATTGCAATTTTCTCAGCAATGTTGTGTAATTTTCACTGTACAGGTCCTGCTTATTTTGTCAAATTTGATTCTACATATTTCATATTTTCTATGGTATAAGTGGTATTGTTTTTTTAAATACCAATTTTTAATTGTTGCCAGCATACAGAAATTAAGTTGGTTTCTTACATTTTTTAAAAGGATTTATTTATTTATTTGACAGAGAGAGAGAGAGAGAGGGTGCGCGCGAGAGAGATCACAGGTAGGCAGAGAGAGAGAGGGAGAAAGAGGCTCCCTGCTGAGCAAGGAGCCTGATGTGGAGCTCAATCCCAGGACCCTCAGATCATGACCTGAGCCAAAGGCAGAGGCCCAACCCACTGAGCCATCCAGGTGCCCCTGGTTTCTTACATTGACCTTGCATCCTATAACCTTGTCAAATGCACTTACTTACTAATTCTACTAGTCCTTCCATACAATCTTTAAGATTTTCTACAGAGACAATTAGGTTGCTTATGAGTAAAGAAAGCTCTACTTCTTTTTTCCCCAATATGTATGCTTTATATGTATTTACATGTGTGTGTGTGTATACATATTTTTAAATTTTTTAAATTTTCTTCTTCTTCTTCTTTTTTTTTTTGCTTTAGGTACCAGTCTTCTATGCAACATTGAACAGAAGTGGTAAGGAAAGACATCCTTTTTTTCTTTTTCAAATATATCTGTTAAATTATATTATAACCATTAACACAAATATGTCTCAAAATTTCATTCTGGTAATAAAAAAATAATGGTATAATGATGGTTTAATGCTGGTTCAATTGCAATTATAGAGGCTTAATTATCAAAAGTGAAAATAGAAGACTATTAAAATAGCTAAAAAAAATAACATGTCATCGTGCTAAATGTTTCCATAACTATTGGTAAGGCTTACATCTAAATTTGATACAGAATTCCTTTTTTAAAAATTTTTTATTTAAACTCAATTTAGTTAACATATATGGTATTATTAGTTTCAGGGGAAGAATTTAGTGATTCATCATTTGCATATAACTCCCAGTGTTCATTATATTAAGTGCTCTCATTAATGCCCATCACCCAATTATATTCTCCCTCCCACACCCACCTCCCCTCCAGCAACCCTCAGTTTGTTTCCTAGAGTTCAGTATCTCTTACAGCTTGCCTCCCTCTTTATTTTTATCTTACTTTATTTTTCCTTCCCATCCCCTATGTTCATTTGTTTTGTTTCTTAAATTCCACATATGAGTGAAATCATATGGTATTTGTCTTTCTCTGACTGACTTATTTCATTTAGCATCATATACTCTAGTCCCATCCATGTCATTGCAAATGGCAAGATTTTATTCTTTTTGATGGCTGAGTAATATTCATTTGTGTGTGTGCGTGATCTTTATCCATTCATCTGTCAATGGACAACTGCGCTCTTTTCATAGTAGTTTGGTTATTGTGGACATTGCTGCTATAAACATTGGAGTGCAGGTGTCCCCTTCAAATCACTGTTTGTATCCTTTGGGTAAATACCTAGTAGTTTAGTTCCTGGGTCATAGAGTAGTTCTATTTTTAAACTTTTTGAGGAAGTTTCATACTGTTTTCCAGAGTGGTTGCACCAGTTTGCATTCCCATCAACAGTGTAAGAGGGTTCCCCTTTCTCTGCATCCTTGCCAACATCTGTTGTTTCCTGAGCTGTTAATTTTAGCCATTCTCACTGGAATGAGATGGTATCTCATCGTGGTTTTGATTTGTATTTCCCTGATGCTGAGTGATGTGGAGCATTTTTTCATGTGTCTGTTGGCCATTTGTATGTCTTCTTTGGAGAAATGTCTGTTCATGTCTTCTGCCTACTTCTTGATTGGATTATTTGTTTTTTGGGCATTGAGTTTGATTAAGTTTTTTTTTAATAGATTTTGGGTATTAACCCTTTATCTGATAAGACGTTTGCAAATATTCTCCCATTCTGTAGGCTATCTTTTAGTTTTGTTGATTGTTTCCTTTGCTGTGCAAAAGGAAAGATTTTATCTTGATGAAGTCCTAATAATTCATTTTTGCTTTTGTTTCTCTTGCCTCTGGAGACATCTCTAGCAAGAAGTTTCTGTACCTGAGATCAAAGAGGTTGCTGTCTGTGTTCTCCTCTAGGATTTTGATGGATTCCTGTCTCACATTTAGATCTTTCACCCATTTCAAATTTTTTGTGTGTGTATGGTGTAAGATGTGGTCCAGTTTCATTCTTCTACATGTGGCTGTCCAGTTTTCCCAATACTCTTTGTTGAAGAGACTGTTTTTTTTTCTGGTTTTTTTTTTTTTTTTAATTGGATATTGTTTCCTGCTTTGTCAAAGGTTAGTTGACCATAGATTTGAGGGCACATTTCTGGGCTCTCTATTCTGTTCCATTGATCTATGTGTCTATTTTTGTGCCAGTACCATACTGTCTTGATGATTACAGCTTCGTAATATAGCTTGAACTCCGGAATTGTGATGCCTCCAGCTTTGGTTTTCTTTTTCAACATTACTTCAGCTATTTGGGGACTTTTCTGATTCCATACAAATTTAGGATTGTTTGTTCCAGCTCTGTGAAAAATGCCGTGGTAGTTTTTTTTTTTATTATTATTTGATTTTTTTAAAAAGTTTTATTCATTTACTTTTGTAAAAGAGAGAGAGAGCATGACTGGAGGGGAGAGGGAGAGGAAGAAGCACATCCCCCACTGAGCAGGAGCCTGATGCAGGATTCAATCCCAGGACCCCGGGATCATGACTTGAGCTGAAGGCAGACGCTCTCAACTGACTGAGCCACCCAGGCATCCCTTTTAATTCAATGCAATTAACATATAGTGTATTATTAGTTTCAGAGATAATTTAGTGATTTATCAGTTTCATACAACACCCAGTACTCACTACATCAAGGGTCCTCCTTAATGCCCATCACTCAGTTACCTCATCCCCCCATCCACCTTCTGTTGGTGGTAGTTTGATAGGGATTGCATTAAATGTGCAGATTGCTTTGGGTAATATAGACATTTTAACAATATTTGTTCTTCCAATCCATGAACATGGAATGTTTTTTCCATTTCTTTGTGTTGTCCTCAATATGTCTCATTAGTGTTCTATAGTTTTCAGAGTACAGATCTTCTACCTCTTTGGTTAGGTTTTTCCCCCAGGTATCTTATAGTTTTTGATGCAATTGTAAATGGACTGATTCCTTGATTTTTCTTTCTGTTACTTCATTATTGGTGTATAGAAATGCAATAGACTTCTGTGTGTTTTTATATCTTGCAACTTTGCTGAATTCCTGTAGCAGCTCTAGCAATTTTTTGGTAATCTTTCTGGTTGTTGCTCTCTCCCTCTTCCTGTCTTCCTCAAATAAATAAATAAATAAATAAATAAATAAATAAAATCTTTTAAAAAAAATAAATGTTTGGTAGAATTCCCCTGGGAAGCCATTTGACCCTGGATCCTTGTTTGTTGGGAGATTTTTGATTCCTAATTCCATTTCTTTGCTGGTTTTGGGTCTGTCCAGACTTTCTATTTCTTCCTGTTTCAGATTTGGTAGTTTATATATTTCTGGGAATTTATTTATTTCTTCCAGATTGCCTTATATATAATTGCTTATAATATTCTCTTATAATTGTTTGTATTTCTATGGTGTTGGTTGTGATCTGTCTTTTTCATTCATGGTTTTATTTATTTGGGCCTTTTTCTTTTCTTTTTGATAAGTCTGGCTGGGGGTTTGTGAATGCTGTTCATTCTTTCAAAGAACTAGCTCCTAGTTTTGTTGATTTGGGTTTTTTTAAAAATTTCTATATATCATTTATTTCTGCTCTAGTCTTTATTATTTCCCTTTTCCTGTTGGATTTAGGCTGTGTTTTCTGTTCCTTTCCCAGCTCCTTTAGGTGTAAGTTTAGGTTGTGTATTTGAGATTTTCTTTCTTCTTGAGGAAGACCAGTATTGCTATTAAACATCTTTTCATGTGCTTACTGACCATTCACATATCTTCTTTGCAGAAATGTCTACTCAAGTCCTGTGCCCTATTTTAAAAAATGTTTTTTTTTAAAGATTTTATTTATTTATTTGACAGACAGAGATCACAAGTAGACAGAGAGGCAGGCAGAGAGAGAGGAGGAAGCAGGCTCTCTGGCAGAACAGAGAGCCAGATGTGGGGCTTGATCCCAGGATCCTGAGATCATGACCTGAGCCGAAGGCAGAGGCTTTAACCCACTGAGGCACCCAGGTGCCCCTTAAAAATGTTTTTAAAGATTTGTTTATTCAGGGGTGCCTGGGTGGCTCAGTGGGTTAAAGCCTCTGCCTTAGGCTCAGGTCGTGATCCCAGAGTCCTGGGATCGAGCCCCCCCCCCCCCCCCCCCCCCC
>PISX010001531.1:7440-24198 GCA_004024625.1 Mellivora capensis | reverse complement strand
TGAATTGGGTTGCTTTGTTGTTGTTGAGTTTTAGGAGTTCTATATATTCTGGATATTAATCCCTTATCAGGTATATCTCTGTCAAAAATTTTCTTCCATTCTGTGGGTTATCTTTTTATTCTGTGGATAAGATCTTTTGATGTACAAAATTTTTCTAAATTTTCATGAAGTCTGATTCTATTTTTTTTCTTTTGTTACTTGTGCCTTTGGTATCACATCCTGACAGATTACTGTTACACCCAAAGGGTGAAGATTTGTCCTGTTTCTTTTGGAGTTATATTGTTTTAGGCCTTATATATAGGTCATAGAATCATTTTGAGTTAATTTCTGTATATATTAGGTAAGGATACAACGTCATTCTTTTGCATGTGGATCTCCAGTATTTCCAGCACCATTTATGTTTTCGCCAATGAATAATCTTGGTATGTTTGTCAAAAATCACTTGACCATATATGCTAGGGTTTATTTCTGGACTCACTATTCTATTCTATTGGTTTATAAAGGTCTGTCTTTATACCAGTATCACACTGCTTTGATTACTTATCATTGGAGAAAATTTTGAAATCAGTAAGTGTGAGCCCTCCAGTTTTGTTCTTTTTCAAGATTGTTTTGGCTACTTTGGAGTACCTTGAGATTCCATATGAATTCCATGGTGGATTTTTCTATTTCTTTCTTTCTTTCTTTTTAAGATTTTATTTATTTATTTGACAGAGAGAGACACAGCGAGAGAGGGAACACAAGCAGGGGGAATGGGAGAGGGAGAAACAGGCTCCCTGCTGAGCAGGGAGCCCAACGTGGGGCTTGATCCCAGGACTCTGGGACCACGACCTGGGCTGAAGGCAGATGCTTAACAACTGAGCCACCCAGGTGCCCCGATTTTTCTATCTCTGCAATAACGTTGCTGAGCTTTTCATAGAGATTGCATTGAATCTATAGATTGCTTTGGGTAATACTGACACTTTAATAATAATACTGACACTTGAAGAAACAGAAGAAGTTCAAGTTCATTGCTTCTTTCTTCTGCCTGCTCAAATCTGCCTTTGAATCCCTCTAGTGAATTTTTCATTTCAGGTACTGTACTTTTTAGCTCCAGAATTTCTTTTTGGTTTCTTTTTAACTCTTCTGTCTCTTAACTGATATTTCCATTTCATCCATTCATCATTTTCTTGACTTTCTCCTCATCTTCCTCTAGTTCTCTGAGCACCTTTTAGATCACTGTTTTAAAGTCTTTGTCTAATATATCTGCCACTTTGTCTTTTTCAGGGATTTCTGGTTGTTTCATTTTTGGGAGGTCATACTTTCCTGTTTTTTTTTGTATGCCTTGTGATTTTTTTCCCTTGAACACTGAGTATCTGAATCTAATAAATGTGGTAAATCTAGATATGAGATTCTCTCTCTTCCCCAGTGTTTGCTGTATTTTTGTTATTCTTTTTTCTTTCTTAATTGTTGCAGGCTGTCTCTGTGGTGAGGATCAGCCTGAAGTATAAACTTAATGTCCTCTTACATCTTTTCTGAGCCTTTCCTTGGGTATGGGCAATAACTTTTTAATTATCCCCATATAGGAGTTGGGGTTTGGGTATTGTCAATGTCAAAGTCAATGGCTGACTCCCAAAAGGGGAAGAGTAAAAAATGAGCAGGGAGAGTAAAGGTGCAGCTCTTTATATCCCCTGGAATTTGCTTCAGCCAAAAGAGGAGGGGCTTGCAACAACAGGGGTGGTGCACCAAAGGCTGCCTACCTCTTTATCTGCCATTTGGGACACAGTCATTTCCCCAGCCCTGCCACTACCCATCTGTTCTGTGGAGGCTACAATTTCTCTTCTCTCTAGTGTGACCTACGTGCCTAGAGAAGTGAACTCAGAAAAAGAGTAAAAAAAGGATTTTCAAAAGTTATTATCCCTCTCTCCTTTCTTTAAAGACAACTGTAAGATAAAACAAAACAAAAATTCTGAATGAAGGATTTGAGGAAACATTTATGGTTTTGTTTGGTTGTTGCTGTGTTGTTATTTACCATCTCAGGTCATGATTTTTGAACAAAGTAAGCAAAGGATATCTAATGTGTTTTTATATTCTTAATTGACACGGTAACTTCAAAGTGGATCAAAGGAAATAAATATTACATTTCCCCAAAATTCCTCTCAAAATTTTTCCCTAGATTCTAAATTTCTTAATTTTGGCAATTTCTTTTCTGCTAACCCAGATACCTAAGGGTTTTATTAGCACTGTTTTGTTCCTTTGGTTTTGAATATGCCTTTCAGTTTCTATGGGAATCACATCTTCCAATTCTATTTCTGGTCACAAAGGCCACAATATAACGCATTACAAACTTTAAGAATTATTAGTGGTGAATTTAGATGATCAGATAGGAATTTTCTCACTACTTTCATGATGAATCTATTAATTACTTAGAGTAAGGGACTTTAGTTTCTTTTTCTTTTTTTTTTTTTTAACAGTTTTTGGACTTTAGTTTCTTGTATGACAGTTTAATTGTCTATGAATGAAATAAAATCACAGTTATTCCCCTTTGGTATTTTACAGCTACATTTATGTATGGTGACTCTCTCAGTCATATAACAGCTTTTTTATAAATGTGCAAATATTTTCCATTTTGAGGGCGACAATAGTTTCTGCAAATTTAAACAATAAGTGTGCTATTTGAAGCAAAGGGCTCCCCTCACAATCATACAAATATGAAAACACAATATTAATTTATTTGGTAATTAACATTTACCTGTGCCGCACTGGTATCTGGTTGCTCCTCCTGCCAGCTCATGTATGGTAGAAAATCAACATCTTCTTTAGCAATAAGTTCCCAAATACTGGGAATATTAGGAGAAGGTAACTCCTTACCATCCTATATTGAATTAAAATTGGGTAAAAACAAAACAGACATTATCAAATTAAATGATTGCTATTCATTCTAAAGCCTGGCGAATCCTTAGTTTGAAATATGTATGGGTGTCAGATTAGATTGTCCTGGGCCACAAGGGAGGGAGAAAGAGTCTAAAAAGAAAATTATGCTCAGTTGAGTGGCTTTCCTCTTTATTGAGGTGGGTGTGGGAGCTGTGGTAAGTGCCTTCTGTGGTCTTTTCCTCTTAAACTTATGAAAAAGAAAAGGCCTCGCAGAGGATGAGGGAAGCTCAAGCCCTGTTTGTTGAGGGTCTTGCATTAATAAAAGATGAGAAATGCCCAAATGTAGTAAAATTATAGTGTATCTCATAAAACACACATAACTAAGTAATAACTTATAACATCAAAATCATAACATATGTGACTCATTTAGAAAGATTATAATGAGCCCTTCATGAATGTGAGGCTCTGGTTTAATGATCCTCCCTGCCTCTCCCCTCCCTGCTCTTCATAAGCCATGAATGTGGATATTGTCAGTAACAGTCAGAGCAAGAGTAATTTTCTTAATATGTAAATACAAATGAAATAACCACGAATTAACAATACATACCCTCTTCTCAACTGCAACAAAGCTTGTAAACTGCGTTATGAGACAGTTTTCTTTACTGAGTTTAATAATCAGAGATTTTAAGATTTGCTTCTTCATCTAAAATAGAATCAAATGAAGCATGTCTTATTTTATTTTTCACTGTTTAGCTATGTATGACCAATAAAACAAGTATTAAATAACCAACAAATGTATTTTTCTACAAATAAACCATTTTATAAAGTATTTCAAATTAAATTGGGTCAATGGCCCTGTCTAAATGTCTAGAGTAGATGACTTAACATTCTCTGAAAAATAGGATCAAGTGACTGGTTAAGTCATAGAAAAATAATTCATATTTATATAGTTCTTCATGATTACAAAGAACTCTCACTCTCAAGTGTGGGGGGTTTCTGCATTCTTTTACAGATAGTCTCTTCCTCCCATTTTAAAGATGGGGAATCCAAGGTGTGGAGATGTGGAGTGACTTTTTCAAGACCATTTGGTGGAAGGGCTGGTCAGTTGCCCCCACAGATAAAAAGGCCTTAAGGAGGGCACCTGGGTGCCTCAATTGGTTAAGAGTCTTGGCTTCAGCCCAGGTCATGGATCCAGGGTCCTGGGATTGAGTCCCACATCAGGCTCCCTGCTTGGCATGATGTCTGCTTCTCCCTCTACCCTTCCCCCTGTTCGTGATCTCTCTCTCTCTTCTTCAAATAAATAAGTAAAATCTAAAAAACAAAACAAGACCCAAAAAGGTCTTAAGTAAAACAGAACACAAGGCTGCTAATCCAAGGGCAGCAAGGGAGTACAGTGAAAACACAAGGCCATCTATTACCTGCCATGACTGCATTAACAGCCAGGGGAGGCCCTCTGGTTCCTTCTTTTTGGGAGGACATTGAGCACCACTTCTCCTAAGCTCATTTAAGTTCACAGCTACCAAGGGACCAGGTCATCAGGTGGGCTGGCTGAGTGGGACCCACTGCTGGGGGCCTCATCAGGTCAGTGAAGAAGGCACAGGGTGGGCTTTGGCTCCACTGTGTGTCTTTAGGCTGGTCACCTACCTGTCTTGCACCTGGGCTGCTTCATCACTAAGATGAGAATACCAATGCCTACAGTGTATGAGATCTTAGGTGATATTTATGACAGGAGCTCAGCAAACATTCTCTGAGCCCTCCTCTGGCCTCTTCCTGATGAGGAAAATGACCAGAGAATTCTTAGGAAACCAATGACGTCCGTTCTTTCATTCATTCATTCAACAAACATTTACTGAGTGCCCTGCACCCCAGGTGCAGAAAATACAGATACAATGATGAGTGCCCCCATACCACATGTCTCTCCATTCAGCTCTCCTCGATTTACAGTTCCATGGATAGATCAATTTAAGAAGGATGGAGAACAATGAAAAGAGCAAACCTCATGGTTCGTTTCATTTTCGTGGAGAATGCCGTCTTCATAATCTCGGATCAGAGCTCGTGCTGTCAGCTTGTGGATCATCTGTGTTGAAGCAGCAAAGGGGAAAAAAAGATTCAGATGGCTTCTCATTAAAGTCTTAACTTAGAAAACCACTTTTAAAATTGAGGTATAATAGTACATACAATAAAATTCACCCCTTTTAAGTGTACACTTTGATGAGTTGTAACAAATGTATATAGCTGTGTGACTACCACTGAAATAAAGATACAGAATAGTTCCTTCAATTTCAAAAGTGAAGGGCACTCCTCATGCCCCTTGCTGTCACCTCAAGACCCTGGCACCCACTCATCTGTTTTCTATGCCTACAGTTTTTTCTTTTCTATAAAAGGGCATTTTGCTAATTCAGTTTATTTCTAAAATTTTAAACTGTTCTTCTACTGTAGGAAGAAGTCCTCTTAGTGCTCTGATGCCTAACTATGAATGTGACCTCCACTCTGAAGGGCAGGGGTGGCAAAATGTGCCCTGGAAGTGCAAGGTGAAGGACTGCCCCCTTCCTTTCCAATAACTAAGAAACACTGCTGATTTTAATAGCAATGTCTGCCTACAATGATAATTCCAACTCTTGTAATTTTGTTATCAATAAGGCCATAATTCACAGAGTAAGTACAACTATAAAAACTTCAGTGACTTCTTTCTAGGTAAAACCCTTTTAATTAATAATTCCCCCCTTAGATTCAATTTTTTAAAACAATAGGGAGATTTCCTTAAGTTCTATACATATATCACTGGCAAATAGTAAGTTATAATAATTGATTCAGGGTCAAAAAGTAAGCTATATTTTATTTAAAAAAAAGACAAAATACCTGCAATGTCTTGGAAGTAGTTTACCTGGCTAGGTATACTCCTATGAATAAAGCTACACACACACACACACACACACACACACACACACACACACACATATATATATATATATATATATATATAGTATATATAGGTTAGGGATTTTCCAGGTCTGACTCTAATAGATTAAGTACTAATGCAAATACTACAAACTTTCTGGTGATAATTCATTTGCTTTTAATATGAAAGTGGAAAAAACAAACACATTCTCAATATATGTTTACTTTCAGTCCAGTAATGTTACACTTCATATTTCAAAATAACACAAGTTGATCTGTGGTACTTAATTTTTATCATGTCATGAACAACTTCGAGAACCTCCTTAAAAGTGTTCCTGTATAAAATACCAAATTTAATTGCAGTTAGTCATAGCCACTGATGCCCATATGGATACACCTAGACTCAAGAACCCCAGAAAAAGAACTCCTGCATCAGAAACTAAAGGAAAGTGTCCTCGTTTATACAGACAACGGTTCCCCATATCATACTGTGCACTGAAGGGTCAAAATAGAAAAACAAGAACAACAAAGGAAGTACATGGAACATAGGTATGAAAATATAAATTTATTACAACTTTCAAAGAGTGAGTTCATAGTTAAAGTTTTTAATCTTAGGGACGCCTGGGTGGCTCAGTTGGTTAAGCGGCTGCCTTCGGCTCAGGTCATGATCCCAGCGTCCTGGGATCGAGTCCCACATCGGGCTCCTTGCTCGGCAGGGAGCCTGCTTCTCTCTCTGTCTCTGCCTGTGCTCACTCTCTCTCTTTCTGACAAATAAATAAATAAAATCTTTAAAAAAAAAAAAAGTTTTTAATCTTACAGTTCCAGTTGTCTTCTGAAGTTCACTAGTTGATACTATTGTAGAAAATTCTTTCTCTTGAATCAATGCACATAGAGTTGCCTGAAATGGGGGAGGAGGGTGGAATCCCTTATTAATTTTTCACTCCATAGAGTCTTAGTTTCACCATGATTTTCTCTTTCTTTTTAATGGAAATTAAAAGGCTCCCCAGTATCCCTAGTTAACTACCCATTAGGTTTCCAGAAGGAGAAAATTTGCCAGCATGTTATGATACAAGGAGGGGGAGGGAAGAAAAGAAAAAGAAAATTGTTGGCAACATACGTTGCTCTTCCCATAGTAGAATGAGCTGTGGGCTTCCTTACCTGTGTACAATGAGGAATAAATCCATAGACAAGGAGTCGCTCGTTGTGGAACAAGGACTGCACCTGGGCTGGAGCCTGCAGAGGCTCAGGCACACCCGTACTTAGCTGCTGCCATTTGATGGAGACAGAGTGACAACTTGGAGAATGTAACCTAGCCATTTGGTCTTCTATCTATTTATAAGAGATGAATTATTTCTCTTTCAATGTTACATCCAGAAATAGTTACTTAACACTTAAAATAATTTTACATTCTCTCTTTTGGGATTTGTACTACTTAGGTTTTGTTTTTCTCTTTCCTGCTCAGGGTACATTTTCAAAAAGATTTTCAATAGAATTCTTAATAATAGCATTAGCACATAATTTAAATATGTAAGACATTCCCAAATTATTCCATTAGTTAATTACTGATATACAACTCTGGCAGGGAGTAGTCGCTAGTTACAAAAATTAAGATTTTATTTATTTATTTGTCAGAGAGAGCACAGGCAGACAGTAGCAGGCAGAGGCAGAGGGAGAAGCAGACTCCCCGCTGAGCAAGGAGCCCGATGCAGGACTCGATCCCAGGACGCTGGGATCATGACCTGAGCCGAAGGCAGCTGCTTAACCAACTGAGCCACCCAGGCGTCCCGCTAGTTACAAAAATTAATCCTACAAAGGACTTGAATAGACATTTCTCCAAAGAAAATATGGCCATTGAACACATGAAAAGATAATCAATATTACTAGTCATTAGGAAAATGCAACTCTGAACCCCAATGATGATTCTGAATCCAGTGGGATACAATGTCACACCCTAGGATGGTTATTCCAAAACAAAAACCAAAACCAGAAAACAACAAGGCTATCAATTACGTAGAAAAATTGGAACCCTAGTATATTGCTCATGGGAATGTAAAATGGTGCAACCACTGTGAGCAACAGTATAACCATTCCTAAAAAAACAAAACACGGAATTACCATATGGTAATTATCATATGGTCCAGAAATTTAACTTCTGTTATATACCTAAAATAACTGAAATCAGACCTGAACACTTGCTTATATGGCAATACTCAAAGCAGCATAACTGACAACCACTAAAAGGTAGAAACAACCCAAATATCTATCAACAAACAAGTGGATAAACAAAATGTGGTATGTGAACATAATGCAATATTATTCAGCCTTTAAAGAGAAAGAAAATTCTGACACATGCCACAACATGGATAGACCTTGAAAACATTATACCAAATGAAACAAGACAGGCACAAAAGGACACATATTGTATGATTCTGCTTTCATGAAGTATCTAAAGTAGTCAAATTCACAGAGACAGAAAGTAGAATGGTAGTTACCAGGGACTGGGGGAGGGTGGAATGGGAAGTGGTTTAATGAATAGAGTTTCTGTTTGGGATGATGAAAAGTTCTGGAGATGGATGGTGGTGATGGCTGCACAACATTGTGAATGTGCCTTTATATATTATTATTTTTAAAGATTTTATTCATTTACTTGAGACAGGGAGAGAGAGTGGGAGAGAGAACACAAGTAGGAGGTAGGAGCAGAGGGAGAGAGAGAAGCAGACTCCCCGCCAAGCAGGGAGCCCAGTGCAGGGCTCGATCCCAGGACCCTGGGATCCTGGGATCCCAGCCAAAGGCAGACACCAAACTGACTGAGCCACCCAGGCACCTCTAGTGTACCTTAATGCCACTGAATGCCACTTATGGATGGTTAAAATGGTGAAGTTTATGTATATTTTGCCAAAATAGCATATTAACTCTCGCAAAACATGTATAATACTTCACTTTTGATAAAAACACCTCCATGACACTTTGTAATGAAGAAATCAAGCTACTAGCTAGGAGAATGAGCCAATTAAGGAGAGTGCGATCCTGCTAGGTGTCAGACGGACAGTAACTAAGTAATTGCTTTCACTAACTTTGTCATTTTCCTAAGTCCCCTTTCCACGAATGAAAACACAGAAGTTACTGTCACTAGATTTGCAAGACGATAATATTTCCATATGTTTAAGCATAAAACTAGAAATAAGATGTTTGAAAAACGTACCTGTTTTTTCCAACTATGTTTGGATTTTGAGTTAAAATACTCAAATACTCCAGCACCGTACTGGGACAAAGTCCTTAAGATATGGCGATTTGCTGTAGAACTGATCACATTTTACATGTTTTAATTTTCAATAAATTTTAGACACATTTTTTAATTTCATGTAGTTAACAATGTTGACATAGCTCAAAACTCAGTAGAAGAGATATTGCATGCAGAAGAATTAGTCTCCGTAGTTGAGGTTAAAGAGATAAAACTCAGGATGGACAGTAGGAACATCTGAAGGTTTGGGTAACTTAAGCTCCCACATATCAGAGAACTTATTTCTTTTTCACAATAGAAAAAAAAAAAGAGCAGAAATTCTTGACTCCTGGTTTACCAAAGAAGGGAGTAGATGATTCTGAAAAACCTTCAAAAAGTTATCGGAATACTGACAAAAACATCAACCTCCTTTCAATAAGTGTCAGTTACCTAAACTTGATCTCAAAGGCCAAGAACTGGAAGTATAAATAAAGTCTACATCTTAAAATATGATGTGTATCTAGATAGCAAAAGGGATAAAGAAGTCTCTTTCTAGCAAAGATAAGCTTTGCTACTTCAATGGCAGCGTCCTATTGAATTTCTCTCAATAATAATTCTAAAACTATTAACCTTAGGGAGGTTCCTCCTGAAATAGTAAAGACACAATTACTTTTCAGGAAAAGAGCTTAAGAAAATTATTTCTGAAATATTTCTTAGCCTATTGATTGGATTTGTCTTTAGTCTTCAAAATTAATTGGTGGTGATTACAACACCAATTAGATAATTTCCCTAAGCTGTAGTTTATTTGTATTTTATCGAATTCATCGGCTACTGAGGCTTCTTGGAATCTTTTTTTGCTTCTGCTGTGTGGAGCTCAGAGGACAGTTTGTGACAACACGCAGGATGAAGAGTCTCCACTGGAGAACTCACATATTGCTAGAGTTTGTGAATACAAATGAGCGTGTACAAAATGAGGCAGAAACATTTAGAAAGATCCTAAAACCTGACAGAAAATCAGTAGAAATTCCAGCTCCCTCTGGCTGTGTCGTGTCAAAGCACACGTCATTTCCCAAAAAGGTTCATGCCCACTTTGCCCATCACAGCAGCCCCTCCTTATTTCCTTCCTGGCACTTAGGAAAACCCATCTCCCCTTTCAGCTTATTGGATTACTTGCTGCCTATCTCCCTATACACAGCACTGTGGTCCAGCACCAAGGAATGTCTGTCTCATGACTGGCTCTCAGCAAAGAAGGAATCAACAGGGTCCAGTATCTTCTGCAATGAGCTCTGAGACATAACCCTGGCATAGCCTCTGATACCCGGTCAGGGGAGGAAGGGGGGTGTTGCTGTGTCTGGGAAGATAGAACAGGGCACTGACTCAGGCAGGGAGGAGGACATGTCTCTGCAGCAGGTTAGGGCCAGCCACCCCATGTCCACAAGTTAATCAGGTAAAGCCTATTTAGGAGGAATTCCTGGGGAGTCCACTGTGGGGTGGATAAGTTTCCTGGTTGGTCTGTGGTACTCAGATTACAGAGGAAGACTAGGAGCTGTGACTGAGGAGGGGCAGAAAGAGGGAAAGAGCCCTCTGGGCAGGCAGGTCTGGCTTGAAGGGCCAGCTGGAAGGGCCCTCAAGGGGTGTGGAGGGTCCCAGCTCCTGTAGTTCATAGCTGAGGCCTGAGGAGGACTCCATCCTAGTCCTCCTAGGATGTGGCCGGGGAAACACCAACAGCCACCACTCCCACCTCTGCCCCTACCCCCATGTTGAGGGGCGGTCCTGCTCCATGCACTGCCTCAGAATAGGGAGGCCTGGTTATCACTTGCCAGGCTGGTAACTATGTGGGGGGAAGTCCAGGGAGATGAGGGTGCAGGCATGCTCTTTGCAAACATCAGTCTGTCCCTTTCTGTTTGGTGCTTTCCTTATGTTTACACCATATGCCTTGGTTCAATCCAAAAAAGCTAACTATAACTGGGGAGGGGGTTCATTCCAACAATCATGGGGGCCTAGCCTCCCAAGAGAAAGATCCTATTTCCATCACAGGGTTTGTAAATGCAAATGTGCCCAGCCACCAGAAAGGTGTGAAGGAGCAAAGAGTCTGGGTCGGGGCTTGCCCAAAGCAGTGGCCCTCAGCTCTGGTCAGGAACAGCCAGGGGAGGGTGTGCGCCTGACATTTACAGATCTTCAGGCTTCTCAGGATAGGTTGGAAATCTGGATTTTTATACAAAACAAAACAAAACTAACATTGACGTGGTGCTTGCCAGGTGTTCTTAAGTACTTGTTTTTCCCCCAAGCAGTGCCGGCATGTGGGTCTTCCTTACACCACATTTTTCTCACCCCACTGTAGGGCTGGGACTTAAGTGCTTTTTATATATGAGCTCATTAAATTCTCAGAGCAAACCTATTAAACCTATGACATTTTCATTATCATCTTCATTTATAGATAAGAAGTTAAACAACTTGCCCAGAGCTCTGCAACTCTATGCTAAACTGCTTCCATGTACTGTTAGCAACTTCAAAACTTCTAAAAATCACGTGCAGGCCAACAGAGAAAACCTACCTACAGGCTGCCTTTTCCCCCCACAGTGCTCACTGTGTGACTAGCTCTCCTGCACTTACCCAATACCGCAGGAGAACAGCCTTGTGTGCTGGACATTTCTTTTCACAAGCTGCAATGTCAGACTCTCATTCTGGAGGTGCCCATCCGATATAAGGAGAATGCTCCGTAAGCCTTGAGAAGGGTACAGTAGATTTAAATATCGGAGTGTCTTCCAGAAGTCTGTATTTCCCATGGTAGGTGTAGCAGACTGGAGGAAATGAAGTGAAAGGTTATTTATTCCACCATTAACTGTAATCATTTACTGAGGCATGTCTCAAAGATGGTTTGGAGATATCATTACTGAAAAGATAGTTTTTAAAATTATACATTTGTGGAACAACTATGCTTATATCCTGTTAATTTATTTCATATCACACAGTAACTACAATATTATTGGTTGACTTCTTTGGTTTTTTTTTATGGTTTTCCTGGGTTTGCTGACTTGGACTGAGGTGGCAACTAGTCATTCTCAGCTTGTGTCATTTTAAGAAAAAGAAAAAAAAAGGAATAGAGGAAAACATTCTAACACTGTTAATGCTGGTTATATTTAGGTGGTAGAACTGTGGGTGATTTTTTCTTTCCACCTTTCTCAATTTCTAATTTTTTAAATGAGTCCATCTCATTAATATTATATTAATATTATAGTAATGTTCATACTATATATTAATATACATTAATTATATATTAATCACTATATAATATTCTATTATTATTATTGTAATAATAATAAAAGAGCCCCACTGACATACAAAAACTAAAGGACTAGGGGTGTTCTATTATTGGTCTTGGAGGGAATAAGTCCAGATAGTACCATTAAAACCTGATAAGAAAAGACCCAAGAGATGAAGGACAATTTTTTTACTTACCATAATGAACTCTGTTGGCATATTATTGCTTGTGATGGACTTAGGATATGAAAATAATTCCTTGTAACCTGTGTGATAAGATTGGCATTGAGGTGCAGCTATTAAATACTCACTTTATTGACCACTAACAATCATGTTTGATTAGTTTAACATATAAAAAATACTTCACCACAGTATTCCTTCAAATAATTAACTCTACTGCCTTGAAACTATGCATTTTACTGGGTAAAGTGTTCTGAGTAAAATCACATGTGTAGACCTCTGTTCTGTAGAAGATGGCTCATGCAAAGAAAGATGTGGGGCGTCCCAACAGTGTAGGCTACCTGGCTGCCAGAGGGACACATTCTCCTTCTAGGCCCTTGGTACCCCAGCCTTACTTGATCTCTGCCCCCAGCAGTAACAGATGCTAGCTCCTTCATAAAAGGGCTCAGTCTTCTGCTGAATAGCACAGAAGAATCAATAGGACATGACTATCCCCTCACTCCACTCTGTGTTCCTTCTCTCATTCCTAAAATACCTTCTTCTGTGGCTGAGATGTCCTCAGGCCCGCACCTGGAATATGGTGTTACTTTTCCTCTAAAAGGGCTGATCTGATGCTTCCTGAAAGAAAGCTAGATTTTTCTGCTACTGTGCTGACTTTAAGTGTTCTGTCCATATCCTTGGGACCCTCATACATGTCAAACCAAGGGTCTTGCATTTGGTTCAGCTGGTGGTAACCTAGTAATATTTATACAGCGCTTGCTCTGTAACAGGAATTGTTTTATTTCTTTTTTTAATTTTTTAAGATTTTTAAAATTTATTTATTGGACAGACAGAGATCACAAGTAGGCAGAGAGACAGGCAGAGAGAGAGAGGGGGAAGCTGGCTCCCTACTGAGCAGAGAGCCCGATGCAGGGCTCGATCCCAGGACCCTGAGATCATGACCTGAGCCGAAGGCAGAGGTTTCAACCCACTGGGCCACCCAGGTGCCCCAGGAATTGTTTTAAATCCTTTACATGCATCAGCTCAGTCCTTACAACAACACTATTAAGCAGGAACTATTACTCTTATATTACAGATGAGAAAAAGTTCAAGTAATTTACCCAAGGTGACATCTAGAGCTAGTAAGTGGTAGAGCTGGAATCTGAATCTAGGGACCTAGCTCGAGTGTTGTGATTCTTGAACTCCATGCTATGCTACCTCATACTCCACAGATAAGGTCAGGTACCAATAGCCAACAGCTCCGCTCATGTCAATATTCAGGAGGAAGCACACTTTGACGGGGGCCAAAGAGCACTCACCTGTGCCAAACTTGACAATGTTTATCTTTTGCTTCTTACCCATCAAGGACAGTGCATATAAGGCAATTTGCTTGGCTTGCAAGAATGTTGTACCTTCCATGGAATTGGAGCAATCAAGACAAATAATCACTTCACTGTTTTCAGCTAGGTCAGGTACTGTGATACTGAGATCTGGTTGAAAAACAAGCATGCAGGCCTAAAAAAAGAAAAAAGGTGCTGGGTTGATGTTTATCATAACTTAAACTGGTCTGGCTTGTTTATATTGGTTATAGGCATGCCTCTAAGATACTGCCAGTTCAGTTCCAGACCACCAGAGTAAAACAAATATCATACAAAAAGTGAGTTAAATAATTTTGGATTCCCAAAACACATAAAAGTTACATTTAGGAGGAGTCAAGATGGCAGAGAAGTAGCAGGCTGAGACAATATCAGGTAGCCAGAGATCAGCTAGATAGCTTATCAAACCACTGCAAACACATACAAATCCAACAGGAGATCAAAGAGAAGAAGAGCAACAATTCTAGAAACAGAAAATCGACCACTTTCTGAAAGGTAGTACCAGAGGAGAAGTGAACCCAAAGCGACGGGAAGATAGACTGCGAGGAGAGGGGCCGGCTCCCGGCTAGCGGTGGAGCAACGGAGCACTAAATCAGGACTTTTAAAAGTCTGCTTCACTGAGGGACATGTCTCCAGAGGCTAAACCGGGGTGAAGCCCGCACGTGGTCAGCATGGCCCCAGGTCCTGCAGGGTCACAGAAGGACCCGGGATGTCTCAGTGTCACAGAGCTCATAGGTATTAGAGCGGGGAAGCAGCTACAGAGATGAAGCCAAGGAGTGAGCTCTCAACTTGGGGTTACCTTGAACCATAATCCGTGGCACAGGCCACTGCTCTGTGAGTGAGGTCCCCACAAGAGCCAGGGAGACACCCCCTGGGGGAGCTCAGGGATCTGCGGGGATTGGAGGCTCCAGGTGGAGCTGTGTGCCAGAGACAGAGATGCTTGGTCACAGGCTGGGTTAGCTCAGAGCACGGCCGGAGGCCAGGGAGACAGGAGTGATTGAGTGCTTTTCTCTGAGGGCGCACTGAGGAGTGGGGTCCCGAGCTCTTGGCTCCTCCGGGAGAGAGATTGGGAGGCCGCCATTTTCATTCCTGTCCTCCGGAAGTCTACGGAAAGCATTCAGGGAACAAAAGCTCCCTAAAGCAAAACTGAGCGGATTATTTAGCCTGGCCCCTGGTAAGGGCGGTGTAATTCCACCTCGGGTAAAGACACTTGAGAAACACTAAAACAGGCCCCTCCCCTAGAAGATCAACAGGAAATCCAGCCAAGACCAAGTTCACTTACCAAGGAGAATAGCGGAATTCCAGAGGAGGAGAAAACAAAGCATGGAATTCATGGCTTTCTCCCCATGATTCTTTAGTCTTACAGTTAATTAATTTATTTTAATTTTATATTTTTTCTTCTGCTAAATTTTTTTTAACGTTTACCCTTTCCTTGTTTAATGTTTTTTAACTAGTTTATCTTAACAATACCTTTCATTAAAAAATAATAATAATCTTTTTTGAACCTTCATTATTATAGTCATATTTTATCCTTCATTGTATTTATTTTTTGTAACCTTATATTTTGTATACACATGGGGTTTTTTCAACTAAAAAATTTGGGGTACAACTCCTTCTAATAGATCAAAATATACACTAAATCTAGCTCTGGGCTTGTTCTAGTCTCCAGCCCAAGCAAATTCTCTCCACTTTCTTTTTCTTTATTCTCCCAACCAACTTACTTTATCAACTCCTTTTTTATAAATTAAAAAAATTTTTTTTTCATCTTTATAAGCATATTCCATACCTTCATTGTGTTTACCCTTATATGTTTTTCATTCTTTAAAATTTTGGGAGGTAGTTTCTTCTAAGAGACCAATATACTCCCAAAATTAAGTGGGTGACGCTGTTCTAGTCACCAGTCTAATATATATATATTTTTTTCTTTTTTATAGTTTTTCTTTATTTGTTTTCTTTTTCTAATTTTTTTTTCTGAACTTCTTTTTATCCCCTTTCTCCCCACCATGATTTGGGGTCTCTTCTGATTTGGTTAAAGCAAATTTTCCTGGGGTCTTTGCCACCCTTTTTGTATTTTATTTGCTCCTTCATATATTCTTATCTGGACAAAATGACAAGGCAGAAAAACTCACCACAAAAAAAAAGAACAAGAGGCAGTACCGAAGGCTAGGCACCTAATCAAGACGGACATGGGTAATATGTCAGATCTAGAGTTCAGAATGACGATTCTCAAGGTTCTAGCCAGGCTCGAAAAAGGCATGGAAGATATTAGAGAAACCTTCTCTGGAGAGATAAAAGCCCTTTCTGGAGAAATAAAAGAACTAAAATCTAACCAAGTTGAAATTAAAAAAGCTATTAATGAGGTGCAATAAAAAATGGAGGCCCTTACTGGTAGGATAAATGAGGCAGAAGAAAGAATTAGTGATATAGAAGACCAAATGACAGAGAATAAAGAAGCTGAGCAAAAGAGATACAAACAACTACAGGACCACGAGGGGAGAATTCGAGAGATAAGTGACACCATAAGATGAAACAACATTAGAATAATTGGGATTCCAGAAAAAGAAGAAAGAGAGAGGGGAGCAGAAGGTATATTGGAGAGAATTATTATAGAGAATTTCCCTAATATGGCAAAGGGAACAAGCATCAAAATCCAGGAGGTGCACAGAATCCCCCTCAAAATCAAAATCAATAATAGGTCTACACCCCATCATTTAATAGTAAAATTTACAAGTCTTAGCGACAAAGAGAAAATCCTGAAAGCAACCCGGGAAAAGAAGTCTGTAACTTACAATGGCAAAAATATTAGATTGGCAGCAGACTTATCCACAGAGACCTGGCAGGCCAGAAAGAACTGGCATGATATATTCAGAGCACTAAATGAGAAAAACATGCAGCCAAGAATACTATATCCAGCTAGGCTATCATTGAAAATAGAAGGAGAGATAAAAAGCTTCCAGGACAAACAAAAACTGAAAGAATTTGCAAACACCAAAC
>PISX010001530.1:173404-192630 GCA_004024625.1 Mellivora capensis | reverse complement strand
TTCATTTTGGGACTTTCTAACATTCCCTGATGAATTTCACACTTTCATTGTGAAGAGGCCCCCTTTACCTCTGGTCGTTTTTATTCCATTTTTCACGTAGTGCATCAAGATCGCGTTTGTCTCATTAGCTTCCAACCCTGGGTCCTTCTCTTGGCTTTCAACATTTGCTTCCTTATGTTGCAGGTAGGTCCGATGTGTGTTGTCCTTGCATCTTGATATTGTCATAATTAGTTATATTTGAATAGTTTCTATGCATGTAAAACTCCTTGTGCTATTTTTCTGCTTTACCTGAGTTTGTTTGTTTGTTTGTTTGTTTTGGCTTTGGGCTTTTTTGCTTTTTACTCTCTCCCTTCTTTCTCTTGGAAGCAGGATCTCTGTGTAGGTGTGCACGGACTTCACCTCGGAAGAGCCAGCACTGCACCCAAAGGGACCAGAACAGGGGCAGTTTCCTGGAATCTGGGAGCAATAAGTGATGGGCAATAGACCACTCTGAGAGGGACAGTAGCCGTCTGCCAAGGGACAAGGCAGCTCAGGAACTGAAGCAAGGAAATGTGGGGAATGAGCCCCCTGAACCCACTCTCCTCCACTCCTTTGATCTCTCACTGGACCTACCTGGTGCCGAAATTCAGCTGCAAGCCAGTGGGCTCAAGACCCTGAGGGGTAAGCATGAGATCGCCAGCCTCGCTGGCCACGCAGTTACTCTGGTTTATTATTAAACTATCATTAGCTGCCCATACAATGGCATCATACTCTGTCACTTGATTTATGAGCTTCACGTGGCCCCCATGGTCTCCTGAGCTGAGGATGACGCGCGACCACTCTTCACTCAGTCTCCAGGTGCCTTCCCTGTGCCCCACTACTTGGTGGGTTGTGTTACCACGGCTACGTTGCTCGAGCTCACACCCCTTACCCCCGATCCCATAACCATCACCTGGGCACTTGCCTCAGCCTTACTACTAGGTGTATGAGGGTCCCTAAGGGGCCGTCACCAGTGCACATTATCACAGCTTCTTCATTGAGCTTCTCACTGGCTAGCTTTGGTCTTTAGGAAAGTTGAGGAGAGATTTCATATTTAAGAAAAGATCTGTTTTTGCTTTCGACGCACATAACCATTTAGCTGGGTATAAAATCACGTGTGACTGTTTCTTTCACTGAGATCTTTGCAGAGGTTGCGTCGCACTCTTCCCACATTGAAGGCTCCCGTGGAGAGGTCCTGAGACAGCTCAGCATTTCCCCTGAATCTGTGGGGGAATCGGTGGATAGGATCTCTTACAAATCCTGGATCTCGTGTCCTCCTTGTCTATGGATATTGGAAATCGCCCTGGCTTCACACAGCGTTTATATTCTTTCTCATATGCAAACACCGGAACAAATTGTTTCACTTTGCTCAAGTTTTCCGTCCCCCCAGCTACAGCTATTCATCCTTGAGATGCTTCCAAGACGGACGTCTCAGTGACAAACACTTTTCCTGCCCTCTGCCATTCCTTGCCGAAGTCCAGTGGTCTATTTTCATCTCGTTTTTCTCTTTTATTACCACTTCCATTGCTCTTTTGTGTCTTGGCTTTCAGTTCCTGACTCATTGCAACTTTTTTCATTTTCATTTTCGTTTTCTTTCTTTTTTTTTTTTTTAAAGATTTTATTTATTTATTTGACAGACAGAGATCACAAGTAGGCAGAGAAGCAGGCAGAGAGAGAGGAAGGGAAGCAGGCTCCCTGCCGAGCAGAGAGCCCGAAGTGGGACTCGATCCCAGGACCCTGAGATCATGACCTGAGCGGAAGGCAGAGGCTTTAACGCACTGAGCCACCCAGGTGCCCCCATTTTCGTTTTCTTAACTGGGGTCTCTAAATCCATGAGATACTATCTTTCCTTGATTATATTTGTCACTATTGGTTTTCTGGCCAAATTTTTCTGTTGTACATTTTCAGTTTGCTCCTCTATGTCAATCCTAAATGTTGTTATTTTGATTTGAGCAAGGAGTGCAAATTCTAAGCCAGACGTCTCTAGAGGGACACGGTGGGCCAGGGGTCCATGGTGCGCAGCTGGCTATGCCCCGTGTGATGGTGGGTGTGCCGACACGCACGTGACATTGTGTGCAACAGTGGTCTGCATGGGATGTCTTCCCTCAACATCAGTGCTTTCAAAGCGATTTCTCACCTTCAATCTTCCGTCTTTGATCCCACGTTGGCCTGGCCTCTTACAAAGGTGGCAGCTGATGCTTTTCTTCATTTACTGCACATGTCATGACCCTGTATGTGTCAGGGGTCATGGGGAGCCTGTGTGACCAGCCCAGTGCTTCTTGGTACCCTCTCCCACGAGTAGCTGCCCTTCTGTGTGCTGACTGCTTTGAAAATGTGTGCTGTGTGGGTTCCCCGAGGTCTGCAGAAGCCGGAGAGGGGGGACTCTTATCCTACCTAGTTGCTGCCCCCCGGTGATCAGATGTCATAAGTACAAGGGAGTCCAAAGTAATCACTGTCCCTCCTTGCAGGAGGCTATGTTCCCACCTGTTCCCTTCTCTCCTGGTTCTTGTTTGTGTCAGAAGGGAAGGCAGCCTGCTGCCTGTAGGGGTGACCCCCCGAGCAGGACATTTATACATTTTCATGTGTGTTTGAGAGGTAAAGCCATCTGGACCTGAGAGGGTCTCACAGAACTCAGGGTTAGAGGGCAGAACCCAGCACGGGTGCACCCTCCCCTCCCAGTCTTGGGTACTGAGGGAGCAGAAGGGGTTACCCGGCCCCAAACCAGCTCCTTCCTGAGGCTGACATTGCTGTCAGATGGGAAGAGGCACCAGGGGACACAGAACGGGGGTGGGGTGGGGTGTAAGTGCACTTACATAAGACCGAAGGAAAGGAGGCATGGGGCTAACGGGGCTCAGGTAGACGGAGCACAGGAGCAAAGGGCTCGGGAGGAAGGAGCCTCTGTGCTCCAGGCAAACCCAGGAGGCAGGAGTGCATGGCTGGAGGGTTCACAGGGGAGGGCAGAAGGGGGTGAGGTCAGTGGACTAATGGGATGGATCTTGGGGGACTGGGGACCACGGCTGGACCCCAGCCGTGACTCTGCACGAGTGGAGGCTGGGGAGGGCTTGAAGCAGAAGCAGCACACTCCGACGGCGCCGTCACGGGCTCACCGGGCATGTGGGGTCACAGATCTCGGGTGACCCCAGGAGGAGCAGGGAGCAGGGCAGCAGGGCCCGTGTGCACCCACGGAATTCCCCGGAGGCCTGTGCCCCCAGACAGGCCTGTAGTCTCACTGACCAGTGCCCCACAGGCAAGAGAAGGCAGAGGACTGGGCGCTGCTCCCTGAGCTGGGACAGATGTGGATGCAGGGGAGTTTGACCAGCCGCTCCTGCACCGAGGTGCCCGTTCACCGTGTGATGGCGGCTGATGTGAAATCATAAAATGGGCCATTTGCCTTTATTTTCCTGTAACCTTGGACTTTGTAAAACTCTCTGAATAACTTACTTGGAATTTAAGTGAACATCAGCAAAATGTCTGGCTCAGTGGCATGCACGGGCCCCGAGTCCAGTCCCCTCTCAACTTGCCCGCCGAGCTGTTGCCTCTGGGGTTACATACTCCGAGATGGGCTGGTGCGGGTGAACCTGCTGCTTCCCTTCTTGCAAGGTGATCCCGCCACATGGGGGGCCAAGAGCAGTGCTCGGGGCTGGCATGCGCTGTGTGCAGGGCTCAGCACTCCCCTGGTTCCGTGTGTCAGACAGCCTTGCAGGGAGCACTGCCCGGCCTCCCGCCGACAGGAAAACAGAGGTTTCCAGAGGTGTGCGGACCTCCCGCAAGGCCCCACAGAGCCAGCTGATTTGCACCAGTCGGTGGGGCTGCAGAGACCTGCTGTGCTCCCTTGGGGGTGCAGTCCGGGCCTCACCCGAGCGGACGGGGACTCCTGAATGTATCAGTCAGGGTTCTAGGGAGAAAGCGAGCCCAGAGGAGACACGCAGATTTAAGTCGGAGGGCAAGCACGACCGGAACTGGCTCACAGAGCTCTGGAGGCCGAGCAGTTCCCCGATCTGCCCTTGGAGACCCGGGTCTAAGGGGGACAAGGTGGGGGTCTGGGCTCAGGCAGAGGGAGGGTATTCACACCCTCCCCACATCGGGTGAGGCACGTCCACACTGGGCAGGGTCCCTGCTGGACTCAGGTCACTAACTCAGACGCTCCTCTCTGCGGGAGACGCCCTCCCCGACCCTGGGACTCATGTGTCGGCTCTCCGGGCATCCCAGGGTCCCGTCAGCTGGACACAGAAAACTCACTGTCCCAGTGACAACGTGGCCACAGGGGCCCACTTGAGGAGGAAGAGAGAGGAACAGAAGAAAAGGGAAAGGATTGACTATTTTGGGGACCAAAGTAGGGGAAGTTTCCTGAGCCTTAGGCTGAGCCTAGAAGGGGAACATTACATAGGTGTGACAGTTCCCAGGGTGACAAGCTGGGTGACAAGCCACCAGCTGGGTGGGGTGGGGGGACAACCACAGGTGCGTCCTTCTTTCCTCTCCCGGCTCTGGAT
The DNA here is from genome assembly GCA_004024625.1 of Mellivora capensis. Lineage (NCBI taxonomy): Eukaryota > Metazoa > Chordata > Mammalia > Carnivora > Mustelidae > Mellivora > Mellivora capensis. The sequence continues at coordinate 188,122 of PISX010001530.1, read as the reverse complement.
GCTGGAGTCCACATCAGGCTTGGGCAGGTGACCACCTCCCCAGGCCTCCCTCCCTGGTCCTCACACAGTCATCCCTGTGTCTACATCCTGTTTCCTCTTCCTGGGACACCAGTCCCCTCTGCTCAAGGCCACCCATATGCTCCTTTACCTTAATCACCCCTGTAAAGGCCCCAGCAAGCACAATCACGTCCTAAGTTCTAGCCCGTGAGTTTGGGAGACCCAGCTCAGCCCCTGAGAGCAGGTGGGCGGGAAGGACGGTCGCTGTGTCCACGCTGCTGCCCCATTAGACCCTGAGCTACGGGGCCGCTCCAGATCTTCACCTGGTTCCTGACACTTGACCTTGACTCTGACCCCAGACAGGGCTGTCCCTGGAGCAGCCCAGGCCTGTGAGGGGCACCCCACCCTGGGGGGGTGGGCAGAGTAGGACATGCAGTCCCCGGGGCCCACGGAGGCTCTACGTGACCCCAGTGTTACGCTGGGCCCTACAAAGAACACGGGGCTGTGTGTCTGTCTGCTCTTGCCTTTTTTCCAAAATGAAAATGGCTTTGTTTCTGTGATGCTAACAGTTGTAGCCATCCTGTCCCCGGGCCTGACGCACAGCAGGCCCTCCTCTGTGTCCTGTGTCCCCTCTGACCACGAGGTGGCCCCGTGAGGACCCCCGGCTCAGAGAAGGCATGACATTGCCCGTCAGGAGGGGACGGCGGGGGAGGGGGTGCTGTCCATCTGGCTGCCGGGTCCCGCTTGTCAACACAGCGCTACACGGCTTCTTCTTTCTTAACAGGACTCCTGAATGGTCTAATTATGAAATAGGAAGCATTTAGAAATGTACATGAACCTCCGAAGTAGGGAGAAGTAGAGAGAAGTAGAGAAGAGGAAATGAAGCCCAGCCGTGCCCCCGCCCCCTGGCTCCAGGGAGGAGTGGGGACTTTGCTGGGAGAGTGGGGGGGGGGTGCCCGCACATCGGGGACAGGGGCACAGTCGTCCTGGCGCCCGGAGTCACCGCCCATCACGGCCCTGAGCGGGGACAGGCCAAGGGCACGTCTGCAGCCACATTGTGGTGCATTTCGTGATGCAGAAGAATTTACCCTCAAACCATAACTCAAGTGGAAGAAATAGGGCACCAAGTGTAGACGTGACATTTGCTTCTATCTTTATAAAGTTCAAAAAGACCCAAAGTCTGCTTTGCTTCTCAGAGAGGTTGACCCTGAAGGAAAACAAGCAAGTTACATCCATAAGCTAGGAGCCTGGTTACCAGGGGCAGGAGCACAGCCATGTGCCCGGGATGGAGAGCGGAGAGGTGTGCAATGGGCAGCATGGATGCACGGACAGCCTGGGGCCCTGGAAACCCTGACAACCCACCACCCTGGGCTGCACAGCCCGGCTGAGCTCCTGACCTCCCTCGGAGATCCCCCTTCCGTCCCATCTCTCGGGGCTGACAAGGCTGATCCTGAAGATGAAGGGGGTGGCTGTGTCCTTAGCGACTCTGGGCCATGATTAGCTTCTGCTGTGGTTCTGCTCATGTCCCTAGAGGGACACCCTGGAGGTCTGAGCATCTGTGAATGGGACCTTTTCAGGAATCAGGCTCTTTCTTGCAGCTGTGAGCAGGTCCAGATGAGGTCACACCAAGGCCTGGAGCAGGGTGGGCGCTGAGCCCTGTGACGGTGACCAGCCCTCCCTCCGAGCATGGGAGGACCCGGACACAGCATTGGGGGAGGCCCTAGCAGACTGAGGCAGAGGCCCTCCGGCAGGAAGGGGGAGGGAGGAGACAGCAGGGGTCCTCGGACAGAACAGGCTCTGCATAGGTCTTGCCCTAAGACTTCCGGCCCCCAGGACCCTGGAGAAATCAAGTCCCGTTCAGGTAGGCCACCAGCGTGTGGCCCTGTGTTGTGCGGCCCGTGGAAACAAACACCTGGCCTTCTGCACCTGCCCCTGGCGGGCAAAGCCTTCTTTGTCCTGCTTTCTGTTGGCGATCTCAGCACCTGGAACTTTCCAGGCGCACAGCAGGCTAGGGGAATGGCTGGGCGTGAGGCCCTGGGCTTTGTACCCGCTCTTTTCAGTGGGCTCTGTGTGTTCCGCCTTGTTCCATGTGAATAAATGGAAATGCATCCTGCAATTTGAAAGGGCAGCCGAGACCCGCCAGAGGGCTGGCAGCCCTTCCCTGCTCGCCGGCCCCGCCCCCGCTGCCGGAATGTCCTGTTGCCCCGCCCCAGGGATCAGGGCACCCCTCAGCCGGGCCCTCACTTAATACTCCTGGCGTGATGCACCCTCCGCTGGGACTGGGGGTGACGCCTAGAAGAGCTCTGTACCCTATTACATGAGCTGCACGTTGCTGGATCCCCTCCGGGACAGCAGAACTTCTCAGAAGCCTCCAGCCCACTGCGCAGGGCCGGCCTTTCCCACGCGGCCAGCGCCCAAACCCGGGATTATCTTCCTTTTAATCTTTGCCAATTTGCTAAGCAGAAAAAGGTATCCATCAGGTCTGTTGTTTGGATTTGCATATCTTTGATTACTATTGAGTTTGAACATCTTTTCATATGTTTATGGGCCATTTATGTAAATGAGTCTTCTGCAGTTAGGAAAGCCTTTGAAAATGCCTGGCGGCTGCATATCAAGGCACAAAGAATGGGCCAGGCTGGAGGACAGCGAGGCTCCAGGCCCAGGGCAGAGGCCCGACAGGGCAATTTAGATGCTCATCAGGCAAGCCCCCTACCGTGTCAGGGTGCCCTGCGCCCCCATAGCACCCCCCCAAGTCCCCTCCACTCTCCCCGACCAGCCTCCCTGGGGTCCTACAGCTCCCTGAGCTCTGGAAGTACTACTCTAGGCTCCAGTCCCAGAGCAGCTGGAGCGCTGGGGGCTCAGCTCAGGCCCAGCTCAGCTCCAGAGACTTTAAAAGCTAAATCTCCAAAAAACAAACGCTTGGCAGCTGGCAGCTGGCCTCCACCTGGCCTCCTGGGCTAGTTGTGTGTGACCAGAGCCTCCCTGCCCTGCCTTGTCCCGAGTTCAGAGCAGGGCCTGGCGGCGTGCAGCGTCCTACGAGGAAGGACCCCGGGCTGTGACGTCCGGGCAGCGACGTCCGGGCAGCCCGGGCTGTGAGAGGGCACGTGGGCTTCTGACAGCAGGTGCAGGGGCGCCCTCCCCTCCCCCCGCGGACCCTCCCTCCTGACCCTCCCCAGTGGCAGCACCTCTCCCAGCCCAGCCCGCTCCAAGCCTGCTTCCTCCTCCTTTATTCTACACGCTAAGTCATTCTTCTTACGTTTTGTGTTCTGATTAGTCACCGAGAGCTCATTAAATGAAGACAGGGTTTTTCACAAAGTATGTGGAGGAATCCTGGATTATTAATTCCAAAATTAAAAAAAAAATAATAATCCTAGCAATGAAATGCATGGTCCGTCCATAAAACCTCAGGGAGCCAGAGGGCAGGGTCCATCTCTGCGCCGGACCGCAAGGGGTCAGCAGAGCCATCGGGCCCCCCAGAGGACCGGCTCCTGCGGCAGCCCCGCAAGCCTGTCCTGTGGCCGCTGCACGTGCGGAGCCGTGACCCACTGCCCTGGACCAGACTCCTGTGAGGGAAACACCAGGGCCAGCGTGTCTCCCTCGTCGGCTCCAGCAGACGTGTCCTGGGGACCCAGGCCGTGAGTGATCAACCACAGGTAGACCACCAGTCCCAGCTGAGGACCACAATTAGGGCCCAGAGGGTGGTTCTCAAACTGACATAACCTACAGACCCCCCAGTCCCCGAAGCCCCCTCCCCCAGGTGGGCAGCGGCCGGGAGCTCTGTGCAGGAGGGGCCCAGGGCCTGTGGATGTTGGAGGAGGACAGTGAGCTCTGGTACCCTCCCTCCACCACTGTGTTTGCATTTGGAAGGTACCTGAAAACAGCGGAGGGAGCAGACCCACAGGCAGGGGGAGGGCTGGGACTTTCTGGATGTCTTTCCACCTGGGAAGGGGCCCCTGCAGATCAGAAAAGGGCTCCGTCCTTAGGGGATGTACCCAAGTCCCCCCATCATGCCCAGGGTTGTGGAGACAAGTCCTGACCTCAGGAAACAGTCTCTGATGAATGTCTGGTCGAGGGGGCTGGGGACACACGCCTGCTTCCGGAAACAAGAGCCTGTGGGTGGGCGGAGGGAAGCGGGGGGCGTGTGTGCAGGCGGGTGGCCACCCCAGCCCCACTCCGTGCTGTCTGTGCAACTCTTCTACAAGCTCGACATCATTCCCAGTAAAAACCAGCCCGTACAATACCCCGGCCTGCGCATTTGGTGTTCGAGACCTGGGGGTGTGTGGCTGCCAGTTTCAGTGGTCCTGGTCCCCCAGCTTGCCCCATGGGGTGGGGATCTCCGGTCTTGCTGGCCGATGGGGTCTTCTTCCCTGTCATGGGTCTGGCGACCCCTCGCCGTGGGCCCCGCCCGCCCTCGCAGTCTGCCACCATCTGAGTCGTGTCACACGTGGATGCCCCACCCCAGGGTCTCTGTGTCGGGAGGCCGTGGCCCCAGTCCCTCAGGGCCGGTGTCCTTGTTAGAAGAGTGGGAGCCTAGAGCTCTGTCTTGGCCACGGGAGCACAGAGAAGGCCAGCACTCTGGCCGGGGACCGGAGGCCGTGCACAGCGGGAGAAGTTCGTGTCCGCACTTGTCCGTGGTATTTCTCCGTGGCCAAGCAGACAGCCTGGGAGCCCCAGACTCTGTCCCTGGCCCCGTTCCCTCTCACGCCACGCCGGGACTGACCGCTCTGTGTCCTTCGTCCCATGTCCACGGAGGGTGTCCCAGGCACTGGGGCCGAGGTTAGGCGTCCCGAGCAGGGTGATGAGGGTATGCTGGGCCAGCGAGGGGTGGTCTGCAGGGAAGGCTCCTGGGAGGGAACCCGCTCAGAGATGAACCTTGCAGAACAGAAAGCCTGGGGGAGAGGAGGAGTCCGGGCGCTGAAGGGGCAGCGTTGGGGGGAAGGCAGCCTCAGCGCGGCCCTGACCCTCCACCAGCGGCTCCTGGAGGCTGGGCTGCACCTGGCATTCTGGGCTTCCTCTTGTGGGCCTCCCACAAGCCAGAGATCGGGATGCCCTCGTGCCCCTGGGGGCAGGGCACCGGCGCTGGACTTTTGAGCCTGAGGAGGGAGAGACGCTGACACGGGCTAATCCGGGAGCTATGCCTGGCAGGGACCCCTGGAGGCCTCACGGGCCTGTGGCCGTGGCCGGGGCCGTGGGGCCGGGTTCATTCTGGCTAATTGTGTGCAAGCCTAGAAGACACTCCCTCTCAGAGTAACAGTGCCAGGTATGGATTTTCTGTAACTTTGAGTCTGGAGGCCCCATGCAGGGCCAACAGGAGCCGTTTGTAGACAACAGGCAGAGTGACCGCAGGTCCACGAGGTTCCCTACCACAAGGCAGCCGCCCAGAGAGGGGATTCATCTTCTCTGTCACCCCTGCCCTGAAGGCCCATTTCACACCCCGATGGCTGGTATCCATTAGCGGTGCATAGAGCCTCCCCCACAATGGGGGGCCTGTCCCGCAGGAGGGGCCATGGGGGGACACGGGGATGCGGAGGGCGGCTGCAGGCCTAGGGGACACACAGGAGGAAGCCACAGGCCCTCCCAGCCAGCAGACAGGCTCACGCTGAGAGAACTCTGAGCCTCCCTCCCTCTTTGGGGTCAGGGACCTCCCCAGGGGTCCCAGAAGCAGGACCTTGGCGTGGCCTCCTGGCCCAGACACAGAGGGACGGGGCCCTGTGGCCCTCAATGAGGCACATGGGACCCCCCTCCCCAGTGATCAGAGTTCCAGGGTGCCCCTCCTGGCGGGGTTTGTGCTGGCTCCCTCTGTGGCCTGCTTCTGCTGACCCACGCCCACGGCAGGTCCGTCAGGCAGGAAGAAGCACTTCCTGGAGCCGTCCTTCCCACGGGCCGCTGCTTCTGCAGAGAGTTGAGAACTTGGGGAGGGTGTCCAGCCAACACACTCACAATCACGACCGGTCCGAGGGCCGTGGGCATCGTGACCAAAGTCCCCCTGCAGAAAATTGCAGGCAGAGGCCGGAGCTCGTCCAAAGGCCCTGTGGTGGGGTGGGCGCTGGGGAAGAGAGGAGCACCAGGCTCAGGGCAGTGGGGTGGGGAGCCACCAGGAGCTCTGTGGGCCTGGGTCAGGAGGAGGAGACCGCGGAAGGAGCAGGGCAGAGAGGAGGAAAGGCCACACTCCAGGGGGAGGGTCCAGGGAGAGCCCCAGCTTCCTGCCACAGGGAGAAGGAGACCCTGTGTCCTGAGCAGGGTGGGGTGTCCAAGTGGCGGAAGACCAGGTTTCCTCAGTGTGGGGGGGCGCTGTGCTAAGCAGGGGGCTCCAAGGCTCAAAGACATTCATGGACTTGGGGGAGGAACTTAACCCGGCCCGTGGCGGGGGGCTGATCTCCTGTCAGCTGGGGAAACCGAGGCACAGGAGGGGGAAGAGACTCAGAGCTAGGCAGGACTCTGGGCCACTCCCTAGAGGTGCTGGCATCTAGTGACCTCGGGTGGGGTGTCCCCGAGGTCTGCCGCCCTCGCCCCAGCCCTGGAAGGCTCACGGATGTCCCTGGGAAGGATAGTTTCACGCGGGAGGAAGGCGGCGACTAGGACCCAGCAGGGTGCCGGCGCCCTTCTGCAGGACGTGGTCCAGGGCGGGACTCGCGTTGGGATGGGAGCCCCCGGACTCTCAGGCCGGGCCCAGGTCAGAGAGGCCTGGCCCTCACTGGAGCGTGGAGGGGAGTCAGCGCGCCAGGCTCTGGAAAAGTCTACACGGAACAAACTGGGTTTCCAGACCTACAGGCAACACGAGGGAAGTGGCTCCTGTGCTCCTCCTGGAAGGGGCCTCGAGAGCTGAGCCCACGGGGCGGGGGGTTGCAGGTGGGGAGGGGGTCTCCCTGGGGGGCTCTGAGCTCTTGGGTGCACGGCCTGCAGGCCGTTGTCTCCTCTTGTGTCCCATGGGAGCCCGGGGAGGTCACTGCGCCCCCAGAGCGCCCTCCTCGTACACACGACGTGGGGCCTGTGTCTCGGAACAGGCAGCAGGTTTGAGCCGGGAGCTTGGGGCCGGGGACAGCCCCGGGGGAGGAGCGGGGTCGGCTGGCGGGTGCCTTCCTGGATGGCGGCCCGCAGCCGGACTTCTCGTGACGCCCGCGCTGGTATTCCTGATGGCGCGGCGGCCCATGAGCGTTCTCAGCGTCCGGGCTCTGTGCTCCCCGACGCGCCGTGCTCAGCCGCCCGCTTCCACGCCACCTCACCAGGAGGTCAGGGGTTTTACATGGTGGGTCTGGACGTGGCCGTGCCCCCAGCCTCCCAGGCCCAGTGAGGGGACAGGAGGAAGAACAAGCCTGAGTTCTAACAAGGCCTCCTTCCCCGGATGGCTCTGCTGTGGGGACACGTCCTTCCCGCTGCATCTCTGTCTCCGGAGAAGGGCGCGGCCCCCCGGTGGCCGGGACTCTTTCCGGCCTGGTTGCCAGGTGACGTGGGTATGCCGTGTCCTTGGCTTCTGGTCATCTCCATCTGCGGGTCGCGAGTGTTGATCGAGGTGACCTGACTCTTCCCGGCCTCGTGGAGCCTTGGGAGTGGTCTGAACCGTGGGGGGTGTGGGGGCACCAGACACAGTGAGGGGTGGAGGTCGCGTGTTCCTGGGACCCCGCCCGGTGCCGCCCCCTCCCACACCTGCAGCCAGGTCCCGAGTCTCGGCCCCGCGCGGAGCCCGCTGATGGCGCGGGGGAACTGGCGCTGTGTCCCTAACGAGCTCTTATTTTTAGCAGCTCCGACAATCAGTGAGGACGGAACGCGCCGCGTGGAGGGACCTGGCAAGCGCCTCGCCACCTGGGTGCAATTTCTTGTCTGCGGCTGGAAGGCCTGGGGCTTCCGTCATGCACGCAGCCGGCCCGGTGCCCAGTGCGGGGCGCAGCCTTTGTCCCCTGCGAGGGGCGGGAGGGGTCCCTACTGCAAGGGGGGGAGGCACTGCCAAGACGCGCAGCTGGGCCAGGTGTTCCGAAAGGCTCGGCTGGCAGCCAGCCGCTCACCTGCAGGGACTCTGGCTCCGGGCAGGAGGGGTGAGGCCTGGGAAAACAGGAGCTAGCGTGGCTGTGGTGGTGGTGGGCTGCACCTCTGCAAACCAGACGCACGTGGTTTGGAGGTTGCTGGGACCTTGGATGGGAGTCCAGGCTGTGCAGGGGAAGCAGGGGCAGGGGTGAGGGAGGGGAACAGGGCCCTGGGGCTCACAGGGTGGCGGGAAGACGCTGTATGTTCCTTATGGGGGAGGGGGACAAGGCAAACACCCCCACAGGCAGGATTTTCCCCGAAGGCTAACTCAGGACCACGCGGGTGCCGGCCGCACCCCCAGTCCCCCAGGGTCGCAGATCCCGCGGGTGCGCGAGCAGGAGGCCTGGGGGCTCGGAGGTCCCCGAGCCTGGGCTTCCTCATGCTGCCCAGTCCTTCTAAGGGGCTGAGGGCCATGCTTTATCGGGCAGGCGTCCTTCGCGTTGGTCGACGGCCCCTCGTCTCTGCCGGCGCCCCACCCAGGACACCACATCGCACGTGGGTGTCGGGTCTCCTTGGGCTGCTCCTGCCCTGAGCCTCTCAGACGGCCCGTGTGCCATGGGCTTGGCAGTTTGGGGAGCACCGGGCACGTGTTTTGTGCGGAGGGTGTCTCCCGGGATTTTCCTGGTGCAGTTCTCCCTGGCCTTCCTGGTCTTTTGGAGGGAGACCGCCCCACCACAGGGTGCACGCTGGGACCTGATTTCCCTGGGTGTCCGCCTCAGACCCCTGGCTTTGGTCTGCTTCTGGGGCTTCTGTCCGCTTCTCTGGAGCAGGGCTCTGCCTTCTCGCTTTGTGTCCTGTCCTCTTTGCAGGGGTCCTTGTGTGCGACCCACACTGGGGCCTGCCGCGGCTCCTCGGGCCAGTGTCTGCAGAAATGGCCCATCCTGTGTGCGCAGGACATTTGTCTCGGGTCTGCTAGTGCTTCCTCACCCATTCACGCGAGTCTGAGTCCATGGACACCTGCTTTGGATTTGGGTCCTGGTCCCGCCCTGCTTCTCGGGCCTGCCCACCTGCACCTGCTCTGTCCGCTGTGTGCCCAGCCCCTTGTGTCCCATGTCCTCAACATGTCCTTGTCCCTGCGCGTCCTGTTCTCGTCTCTCCCTCCCTCCCCCTCCCTCCTTCCCTTCCTCCTTGCCCTTTCTCTCCTTCCCCCTTTCCTCCCTTTTGCCTCCCTCCGTCTTCCTCACCTCCTTACTTTTCTGCATAGACTGATTATTTCCTGCCCGTCCTATAATCAGACAGTCCCTGCTGTGCCCAGGCCCGTCCACAGGGAGAGAGGAGCTAGGATTTGCGGGCCAGGTGAGCTTCTTGCTGCTGGGGGCTTGCTGCTTCCGGGCACCTCCGGGCCAGGAGGCATGAGTGTGCAGACACACGTGTGTATGTGACTGTCTTCGCATGTGGGTCATGTCCATCACCTCATGGATCTCCCTGGCCTCCTGCCCTTGCTGATGGACCATCCCCAGCAACCGCGGGGAGAACCCTGAGCCCCCGCCTCCTTCCCTGTGCCCAGTTGTGCCCTCGCAGTTCCCGCCTCAAGCCTTATGCCAGCTGGACCACCGCGCTCTCCTCCACCATACCCTGCACCCCCGGAGCCTCCCCCACTTTTTTAGGTCTGCACCTGTCTCCCCGTGGCCACTCCAGGGAAGAGTCACGGGGCTGTCCTACAGCTGGGGTCTCACCACCGTGTGCATCTCCTCCCCGAACCCACCACGGATGGACGGATGTCAGTGTTGAGTTGTCCTGTTGCTCTGAGACTCCGCGACAAGCGCGGGGCTCCGTTCACTCGCCTAGTCACCATCCCTGCATCTTCTCTGCGAGGAGCCTCCTCAGAACTTCTGCCCAACTTTCCGCTGCGTTGTCTCCTTCCTGCTGATTCCAAGAATTCTTCATGTACTGGGGATCTGGGTCCTTTATCAGAACATGTTTTGCGAACGTTTCCCCGCAGCCTGTGGCTTCTCTTTCTCAGTGTCTTAACAGTGTCTGGGGGCAGAACAGAGCTTTCATTTGAATAGAGTTCAACTTAACCACTTTTCCTCGGAGGCCCATGCTTTCCGTGCCCCTCACCAGATGTGCGGCAGTTAGATAGACTGTCCTGTCTGTCCTTGGTCAGGTTTTGCAGGGTTTAACACTGGGGTCAGGGTTTTAGAGACACGGTACATAAGACTCCGCTGTTCGTCAGACCACAGAGTCAGTGAAGGGAGGGAGAAAGTGGAGTCATGGATGCTGGCTGGAGTCAGAAGGTTTCATCCAAGAAGGTGCTACAGCTCAAGGGTCCCGCCTGGTGAGGATCTGTGGATGCACCCACGGAACCACCCCTCAGGCCACGTCAGGCCACGTTTCTTTCTTTTTTTCCTTTCTTTTTTAAAGATTTATGCACTTACTTTAGAGAGAGCAAGAATGCCGGGCAGGGCAGAGGGAGAGGGAATCTCAAGCCGACGCCGTGGTGACAGAGGGGCTCCATCCCACACCCCCGAGATCGTGACCTGCGCTGGAAACCAAGAGCCAGACTCTCAGCCACTGAGTCTCCTGGATGCCCTGGCTCAGCTTGCTTAGTGCCTTTCTAGGAAGTACCTAGCTCAGCACTGCGGGCGCACGGTGCCGTGGCTGGCGATGCCCCCTGGGGGTCTGTGGCACCGTGACCTGTGACACCGGGCTTCATTTCACCTCCTCTTTATATAAACACAGTCATGCAGCATCTTTTCTTTGGTGTCTGGCTTCTTTTCCTCAGTCCAGGTTGGTGACGTTCTCCAGGTGTCGTGTGCGGCCATGGTTCCTCTTGTCTTGCCTGTGCTCACGGTCATTGCATGCTGTGGTTTTGTTCCTCTGTTGCTGGTGTTGATGGAGGTTGTTCTAAGACTCATGCTGCTGTGGATGCTCTCCCTTGTGCACACTTGTCCTGTGTGTGTCTCCAGGAGGGCAGCCTGGTGTTACACTCCATTCACACGTGGGGTTCTTGTATGTAGTGACTGTACTAGTTTCTCAGGGCTCCTGTAACCAAGGGTCGCCCACATGATGGCTGAAAACCACAGTAACGCGTTCCTGGACAGTTCTGGAGGCTGGGAGTTCAGATTACATCCTCAGCAGGACCAGCTTCCCACCGGTGCCCCCTGCCACCCAGTGTCTGGTGACCCCTGGCATTCCCTCTGACCTCTGAGTCTGGCCTAGTGTGCCTTGTGCGTGCGTTCTGTCTTCAGGTGCACTCCTCTCTCTGCGTTAATGTTTCTCCTTCTAAGGCCTTCCCTCATATTGCATTAGGGCCCACCTACTCCAGTACAATCTCATCTCCATGAATTACATCTGCAAAGACCCTATTTCCAAGTGAGGCCAGATCCCGAGGTTCTGGGGATCAGAACTTGAACATATGAATTTGGGGGACATGCAATTCAAACCACAACATTTGAAATCTGAGCAAATCTCCCAGGAGACCTCCAGTCCCAAGAGGTTCAGGAAGGAGATTTGCTCCAGCGGGGTCCCCAAGTGTGAAGAGGAGGCCCCCCAAGATACAACAGTGGGTCTTATGCTGTGAGAGGTACAGATCCTTTTGTATGGGGACGTGGTTCTCTGGACTATGAGTGGACCTGTATACGGGTCTACCTTGGCTTGGGAGAGGATGGGGAGTTGGGGCTCCCGGTCTGGGGTGCCGAAGGGGAAGGAACCATCATCTCTGGTGTCAAGAAGGAGGGAAGCCCTCTCTGTCTCTGAGATGTCTCTCCTCTCTCTTTCTAACTCTGAGGGGTCAGGGCTCATTGTGCAAGATGAAGAGGACGGCACATTTCTCTCTGGTCCCCGTGCCATTCCGAGCCCGTGAAGCTTGGCTGCATGGGGTGCCACGCAGGCCCTTGGGTGCCCCAGGCGGGAGCCTGCTGTATCACACAGCATGGGGACAGAGCACGCCGAGACACATGCTGTGGGGAGCGTCTGATCGGCTGTTGTTACCTTGGACACGCTCCATGAAGGAGGGCCCGTTTACCCTTCCCCTAGGGAAACACGTTAACATGCTCACACTTAAGGAGGGTCCAGTGACAAGTTGTCAGCTGTGGCTAAGGAGCTCGGAGGCACTGCTTTCTGTGAGGCAGGCAGACATGCAGACATGTGGCACCCATCCCCACTGGTCCCTCCGCCCATGGCTTGGTCCAGGAGCCCATCTGTCTGCTTCAGTCTGCGAGTCTGCCCGCACTGCCAGCAGAAAACAAGATTCCCCCGGAAAGGAAGAGCATTTCCCGTGGAGAGTGTGCCTGGCTTGAGGGGTTCCCATGGGCCCTGGTTTGGGCTTCCCTGCCCCCCATCGTCCCCAGCCCTGGGAACGTGCCTCAGTGTGCTTTGAACACTAAGTTAAGGGCTGGGCCTCGCTGCCCAGCAGTCTTTGCTCTGTGTCCTTCGAACTGCTGAGCTGGCAGAGAGCAGAGCCCGGGACTGGGACCCTGGCCCGTGAATTCCTTCTCACAGGAAGCACAGGACGGGTCCCATGATCTGCCCGGCTATCGGGTCACCCTCCCAAGGCTGTGGGGGCCAGTGTCACCCGGCATGGTGTCCAGATTCAGCACCTGGCGCTGTTGATTACAGGTGAAAGCCTAGCTGTCCAGTGATGACTGCGGACAAGGGATGTGTCTTGTCTGATGGCTCTTGCCAAAGAAAAGCCACCATGAGCCTCCAGATCCAGGCTGGGGGCTGGAGCTTGCAGGGGTGTTGGTGGGGGGAGGTTTCGTGCTGACTGAGACCACCCTCTGCCCAGGGAGGAGATCCACACCAACTCCATGAGGATCAGGTTGGAGCTGGGGGCAACAGTGGGGGGAGGGGGAGAAGCTTCTGGGAGATTCTTGGCTGTCCTGCGGGGTGGGTCATTACCCGGCTACAGCCCCCGGGCTCAGAGTCCATCTCCCCAGGCCATGCCCTTGGGGGGAGGGGGCACACACTGTTCTGCCCAGAGCTGTCTAGCTCCTCCTCCAGTAGGGAAACATTGCTGGCATCCAGATTTTTGGCTGAGTTTTGAGCAAGACCACCAGGAAGGGGCCAGCGGCCATGGGAGCTGAGCCCAATGTCACGTAGACCGAGTGGGACGGTGGGAGGGGGCGCTGACCATCCCAGGGAGACAGCTGCACCAGGACCTGCTTGGGGCATGGGAGGACCGTGTGTCTGTGGGTCTGAGTCCACAGGGCGTGCACGTGGAGGCTTGTCAGGCACACAAGTGGTGTGACCCTCGCCCTGGGCCCTTCCGGTCACCTGGGACCCCTCTGAGCAGGGCAGTCGTGGGAAGTGTGGCCACCCCAAGGAAGGCCAGCCCTGGGATGGGAGGCTCTCGTCCCAGCACCTCTGCACTGTTGGGACAGCACCCACTCCTTCCTTCTTAACGGTTCCTGGTAATCACTTTTCCACGGCCGCCAGCCCCTGTTGGATGGCTGTGTGTGTGGGTGTGCAGAGAGGGCTACTTGGGATTCGGGGGACAGACTGGATGAACTCGGGGTTCTGGGTTCTGGCTGCCAAGCAGGAGAAAAAAAGATCATCCTGCATTAGGAGGTCGGAAAACTTAACAGGGAATGTGGGGATGTTCGCTTGGAATACTTATCAGAGTCTGCAGCTGAGGGCAGCGCGGGGAGAGGGGCTGCAGGAGGGCCTCAGGCTGCCATGCATGTTGTCCCCCCCGCAGGGGTGTCCCAGCAGGGAGAGAAGCTGCACCCAGCCCTGGGGAGGGCCCCATCTCACAGACACAGGGAAACTGAGGTGGGGAAGTCTGGGCCCTGGGTGGAGATAGTTTTGATGTAAAGAAGGGACACTGCATGGCCCTCCCCCAAGGTCACAGGCGAGGGAGAGCAGATGGAATAGAAGCTTCACTGGGACGTCCTGCGGGAGATGGGCTGTCCCCACCAGAGTGCAGACAGATCCAGGCAATTAGGATTTACTTGACTGCTTCTGCCCCCTAAAATCACAGTGGTTGAAAGAATGAAGGGGTACAGGGGTGTCTGCCCTGCCAGGCGGCCCATACCCCAGGGTCAGCCCCCAGGCTTACAGCAGGGTTAAGCATCCACAGAGTCAGCCGGGGACGTGTGGTGTTTCCTAACAGAAGACTGGAGAGCAGGTGCTCTCCACACACCTTCGTCCATGGTCCGGTCTGGCCCGGCTGAGCCGATGGGTCCTGTAGGTGACGGTAGACAGTCTCTGTGGGTGGCCTCATCGTTCACAGGGCCCGGGCTACCAGGGGCAGAGGAGCCGGGCCTGGTGCCTGGCCGGTTCCTGTGGACACCACTGTCCCGGCACCGACAGGAAGGAGCCGCAGGACAGTTCCCGCCCAGTCACTGGGAGGGAGCACAGTTCTGTCGCCGGGCGGTGGAAACCTCTTGTCGGCTGTCCCAACGTGGGCTTTGCCCAGAACATCCCATGGCTCCGGTGTCTGGAGGACCTTAGACTGGATGGGCAAAAAGAGACAAGAATGTGGCAGGTCGGATACAGAGCCTACGACATCTCGAGGGCTGGCCACACCAGAGCTCCGGGGCCCAGCGGCGGACGGCCCAGCACCCCTCCCCACTGAGCAGTTCGGTTCGGTGTGTGGCTGTCACAACACGGGCTCACTTGGGGGGCCCTTCTCAGTGGGAGGTCCTGCTCACTGGGGGGCCCTGCTCATTGGGGGGCCCTTCTCAGTGGGAGGTCCTGCTCACTGGGGGGCCCTGCTCATTGGGGGGCCCTTCTCAGTGGGAGGTCCTGCTCACTGGG
>PISX010001530.1:119591-173304 GCA_004024625.1 Mellivora capensis | reverse complement strand
GTCCCGGACTGCTTGCAGCTCAGGGAAGGGACGCAGCTTTGTGCCGGCTGACATCCCGGTGTCTTAGCACCTCAAGGAGGTGGGCACCTCGCTCTGCCCTCCAGAGCCTTCTGGGGGAGCCAGGAGGCTGGCTGACTTCTGCAAGGTTGCTTAGCCATGGAGGGGTACAGCAGGATCTCTTCCTTCCTCTGTTCCCTGCCAAGCGGCCCTTAACCATGGCAGGTAATGAGGACAGCCGTCAGCGGATGTGGGGACATCCTATCATGTGAGAAAAGTGTGACCACCCATCATACCACATTATTTCGGGATAAACAGACCTGGAGAACCTCAAGGGGCACCTTCAAGAACCCTGTGTCTAGGGCGAGACAAGCGGTCTGAACAGATCTTTTTCCACTGGCAACGCAGCCTTGACAAAGCCCCTAGACCAGCCCGCATAGTGTCCCCTAACAGCCAGGGCCGTCCGGCCTGAGCAGGCCGCTCTGTCGGACCGGTGAACAATGCAGGCCCTCGTGTGACAAATGGGCTCATTAAGGAGATGGATGGCCCTGGCCCACAGCCACGCCGGCGTCTTCTCCCAGCAGGGGCCAAGTGCGTTCAGAGCTCTAGGCCCGCAGCAGCCGCCGGGTCTCTGGGGCGGACGGGGTGGAACAGTTGGGCTCGCCGGGCTCGCCGTCCTCAGGAGGAGGGCAGCCGGTCCTGAGCCCTGTCCTGGGGGCCGGGGCTCGTGGCTGGGTGAACACACTGGGCAGGTTTGGCAGGAGACACAGTGGATGCTCAGGGATAAGGCGACGTGTCCAAGGTCATCAGTGAGTCAGCTTTTCTGGGATTAAAATCCAGCTTGGCTGGACAACCCAAAGCCATGGCCGCCTCCGGATCCCGCAGCCGTCCTCCTGGTTAACTGCCTGTAACGCTTTCCCCGGCGTCCCGCCTGGGAGCGCCTCGAGGTGGCCGTCCCGGCCCGCTATGCCCGCATTCTGCCCGGCGGACATCCCTCCACCTGGCACACACTCCCAGTGAGCAAAGGGAGGTGGGGATGAGGACCGAGAAACCCTTCTGGAAGCTTCTAGAAGCTTCTGCAGGACGTCCCCTGAGCCCCGTTCCAGAGGGGAAGGGCACTGGCAGAGGGCATTGCAGCTCTTGGTGTCCTCTGCCAGCAGCCTGGCCCTCAGCCTGTGCCACCTCCTCCAGGAAGCTTCCCTCCCGGGATTCGTCAGCCCGGCCCTGCAAAGGCCCCGGGGCGTGCTGCCCTGCTCTGGTCTGAACCGCAGCCTCGCTTGAGTTAAGGGTCCCCGCGGCTGGGGTGGGCTCACTGTGGGCTAACAGGTGTTGGGGAGAGCCCCCCCTCCGCCAACCACACCTGAGCCGCGAGGGTCCCAGAGCACGTGAGTCTGGGTCAGCCTCCCCTTTGCTTCTGTGGGCGCAGGCCCACCCCGGCAGGACCCCGACACCGCCTGCCCACAGACCCCCACTCCCGAGCCGGCACCCACCCATCCTCCTCCACAAAGAGCCGGATTTGTACCTGCTGGTCCCCCCAGAGCCGTCGCAGTCCCTTCTCACCGAGTGTCTCCTGAATGGGGCATGAGCGGGGATTTGCCTCCTCAGGTGTATTAATAAAGAACCGTTTCAATGGGGGCCTCCTGGAGGACATCAAGAGATGATCCTCTCCTCCTGTCGCCCGTCACCACCCGTCAGAGCGCCCAGCCACAGCGGGAAACCCCTGCGCCCGGCTGGGCAGAGAAGGACACAGAACACTCAGAGGCTCCCGCGCGGCCGGGCTCCTTCACGGGCGGTGGGGACCGGACTCCCCGAGCCCCGGACGGCGGCAGCTCAGCCCGCCTGCCCGTTCGCGCTGAGGTCGGCGCGTCTGTGCTGCTTTCTGCGGGTTTCCTCTTTCGAGGTCTTCGGGACTTTCTCAAATTGGGTGAGACCCGCCATCACTGTGACCCAGGGCAGCCCCTCGGTCAGCCTATTCACCCTTCGTCCGAGGAGGTGTAGGGAGGCCGTGGGCGGGGGAGGGAGGCCCTCTTCGGGGGCGTGAGACCCGAGCTGAGAGACAGACCGAGGAGTGGACGTCCATGCTGGCAAACTGGGGCCCAGGGAGCACCTGTCCCCGAGCTTCTTTTAGGGTCATCGTCAGACATGACTGGGTGTGTTCAGTGTGGGGGCTGGTGTGGGCTGGTGCGTGCCTGCCTGCGGTCTGCACACGCCAGGCTGCAAGTGCGCGTGTGTGTGTGTGTGCGTGTGTGTCGGGGTGTGGGGTCTGAGAGCCCGCCAGGTGCAGGAGCAGGGGCACGAGGGTCACATCTGTCCTGGCACTGCCGTACGCCTGTGGACAGACCCGCTGCTGGGAGGGCCCCCTGCGGCCTCAGCCCTGCTCTTCCAAGTTGGGAAGCGGGTCCAGACCATCTCAAGAATCTGTCTTTCTGCACCGGAGCCTCCGAGCCCAGTGGCTCTCCCTGCCCTTCCCCCTCCATCTCTGCATCCAAGTGTCCCTGAGGTCCACACCGTCCGTCCGTCCGCATCCTAAGGGGAGCGGAGGTGCCCGGCTCAGTGGCTTCGTTGAGGGCCGTCTGTGGGGTTCTGTGTGTGGCTGTCCATACGCCCCAGTGCCCTCTGGCTTCCGGGGGAGACTAGGAGGCGGACAGATGGCCACTGGGACCCCACTGACCACGGACACTTCCGCTTATGTGGCCTCTTGTCATGCCGCCGTGCCTCCAGGGCTCTGTGGTCGGAAACTTCCAGGCTATTCTGTCTTCTTGTGCTCATGAAAACGGGAGCCTTTGTTGTCATGTCTGATTTGCTGGCTTTCTGCGATGCCCCACAACTCTCCCCCTCCCTGTGCCTTCTCGCTGGAGAACAGCAGCCTGAGCTGTGGGGCTGCCTCGTCCCGGCGCAGCTGTGGTGCTGCCGTCGCTCCTGTGGGACTTTGGCCTCCCCAGTGGACCTGGCAGAGGAAGGCCGTGTCCCCTGGGGGACTGCCGGGGTGGCCTGGTGTGACCCCCAGACAGTGGAGCCCACGGCACGTGGAAGGTGCTCTGCAAACATCTCCCTTCTCCCTGGAGCCCGGCCGCGCTGGAGCCCTGATGGCTCTGCGGCCGGCGGTTTGCGCCTCCATGACGGTGGCTGCTCTCAGACCTCGCCGAGTTTTCTCAGCTGGCGTTGATCATGTGGCATGTGAATTTACCACAGGAGACGTCCGTGCAGGGTCGCGTGGCCCACAGCCCTGCAGGGGTCTTGGGGCAGGTGAAGACCACCCTCCGGATTGACAGGGGGAGCGTGGCCCCAGGCCGGGACACGTGGCGAGGGCGCCGCACCACAGTCTGGCTGTGCCTTGGGAGGCGCAGCACCTGAGCTCAGCTCTCCTCTCGGGGCCACGATGACAGGAGTCCTCCAAGACCACCTCCTTCTGTGTTCAGTGACTCCTCCGGGAGACCCAAGAAGTGATGACTGGCGGCGCAGCCCAGAGGAGTTGTCCCCTGGGGCTGAGGCCATGGATGTTGGACTCACACGGATCTGGGTTGGAATCCCAGCTCGGCTGCACCTCGGAGAGCCAGGCGCCCTTGGAGAGGCTGCTCCCGTCCCAGTCGGTGTCTCTGCTTCTGGAAAGGGGGGTCAGCACTGTCCTTCAGCGGGTTTCTGTGTGGATGGAGCGCGGTCATGGAAGAGATATGCTCGGAGCACACTGACCACTAAGGAGGCCACGGGCGCACCCGCTTGGTACCAGAACAGCCCCTTGCCCATGAGCCATGAACCTGCGTAGGAGCGTCTCTGCGCCCCCTGGGGAGCCGAGGTCCTGCAGGGTCCGCTGGCCTTTGCCTTTCTTCAGCGGTCTGTGCACTTGGCCCTGGCCATCCTAAGAAGGCAGCAGGTGGCGGGTGCAAATGGCAGCAGAGGTGTGGGCTTGGGATCCCCTCTGCTCCCTGGGGGGTGTCAGCCTGGAAGCCAGGACCCCAGCCTCTCTCCGTCTGTGTTTACCGCCTTGCAGGCCACGAGCTCGCCAGGCCGCTCCTCTGGCGGCTGCGGGGGCTGCGCACAAAGCCTCAGGGAGGGGTCGTGGCTGTCAGGACCACTCTGCGGGCCGCATCTCGGCCTCCACAGGGGGAGCCGGCCTCTCCCCCAGGACGCCCCCCAAATCTCGCTCAAACCAATAATCTCATGTTGATGGACAAAATTAATCTAGGAATTCTAATGAGACCGTGCGCCTGCGAGACAGACAGCTCATCCGAAGATTAAATGAGAAAAATTGCCACTTTTGCTGGTTCCTTTAGAAACTCATTTGCATCTGTCAGCTCCCATTATGAAGGTAGCCTCAGACATTGAAGGGAATGGGGGGGGGCTCTGGCCTGGCCCCGGGCGGTGAGGGGGACTGCGGCGGAGGAATGGACCAGCTGCCCCCCTGTCCCCACCCCCAAAGCCCTGGCAAGCGGGCGAGGAGGCCGCTGTCCCCCTCCTTGCGGTCCTGGTGCCGGGGGCCAGAGACCAGGGTCTCCTCCACTTTGGGGTTCTCTCGGCATCCCTGCAGGGATCGGAGCAGGAGGAGCAGAGCCCCCAGCATGGTGTATCCCCTTCATGTGTTCCACGGCCAGGGTACAAAGTGCCCACACCCTCCGTGGCTTACAATAGTGGCGGTTTATCATTTCCCACAGCCCGAAGGGGGGCCGCCGTCTTCTCCGCTGGCCTGACCTCCTGGGGCTCAGCTCACCTGCAGCCTGGCCGTCCTAGGTGCCCCAGCTGGGGGTGTGGACGCTTCTCCGGGTAGCGTTGGTCTTCTGATGGTCTGGACAGGCTGCCACCAGACCCCGGGCCTACCCCGCTCCTTGTGCTCTGGGTCCCAGCGGACCACGTCCCCAGCCCAGTGGCCAGGGCGAGAGGAACAGATCCAGCCCCCGAGCAGAGGGGTAGCGCAGGGAGACGAGCGCCTGTGAAGACCATCCGCGTAGACTCCACGGGGCCCCTCCAGACTATGTTCCCTCTCACACGCCCATGCAACAGGCCTTCCCTCATGAACCCATTACAGTGGCCGCTCTGTGTCACTTGGGAGGCTCAGAGTTCCCGGGGACCTCCTGGGACTAGCCTGTTTCCGGATTTTCCTTCTCAAAAACAGAGGCCACAGCAGCTAATCAGGGCCAAGCCCTGAGAACCAGAACCAGGCTCTGCCATGGCCCAGAACCAAGCTGGTGTCACCAAGGTCCTGCTTGGGGCCCGGGTGACAATGGCAGGCCGAGAGCTCCTTGGAAGCTGAGCGGTTCATGAGGAGGGGAAGACGACGTGGCGCCGAGGACAGAAAGGGGGTGACTGGCCGTGCTGGCTTTTCCACGACGCGCCCCGTCGGGGGCGTGAGCTGTGCCGTGCGTGCCACTGAAAACCCACGGGGCTGTTCCCGGGGACCTCTCCCTGCAACCTCCCCCCAGAGGAAGAGCACGTGGGTCATTAAGTCAGTCACCTACGCTAACAGCTGACATTGGCACTAATTGTAATTAAAAATTAGCATAGAAATGTGCTTTTAGGAGATTAAAATTATTGGTGGGTCCCGACCCGCATGCATCACCCGAAGTGATGGACGGCAAACGAGCCTCACATTAAATAAAGTGCAGCTAATGGGCTTCTGAGAGAGAAAGGAGGCAAATGCATCGATTCTGCCTTCTCCTTGATTTACAAATACGTCGTCTGCATAGATAAACACGCCCCGGCTCGGCCAGAGGCCTCTTCTGGGCCCCCCGCGGCGTTTCTTCATCAATTTCCATGCAGGTCGCTGACCCCCAATTGCAGCTCTGCCATAAGCGCTTTCTGTGCCCCGTAAATTGCATTACATGTTAGAGATATTATCTCCGTGCAGCGACCTATCAGTTAATGATGAGTCGAGTGGGCCCAAAGCATGTCAGAGGAGGACACGGGTTTCACGGAGCAGCTACGGCTTGGCGTCCTGTTTGCTCCCCGCACGGTGTTGACGCGGCGGGACGTCGGGACCACGGTCCGTCAGCCCTGTGAGGACGGACGTGTCACCCAGGACCCGAGGCAGCCTCCGACAGTGGGGTTTCTCACCAGGCCCGCCCAGGGTCCCCAGGCCTCCCGGTCCGCAGCGCACAGGGGTGGGGGTGGGTGGGAAGGGGGTGCGGTCCGTGGACGCAGGCGGTGCCTGGCTCAGGTTTGCTGGCACGTCTCAAGGCCGTGGTGCAGCCCGGTTCAGCCCCCGTCAAGGCTCCCAGAGGAGTGGGGAGCAGGGCGGACGTGCCCACCGTGCCTGCAGCTTATAGGACAGAGAGGGAAGCGTCTGGGTCAGTGAGGTGAAGGGCAAGTAGAAAGCAGAACGATGCAAAGTGCTGGAAAGAGAGAAGCTGGGAGGAGCTCGGCCGGGCGGAGGGGCTACCTTCCATAGGGTAGTCCCAGAGGGCCTCCCTGTGGAGGTGACTTTTAAGAGAAGTCCCAAAGGAGATGCAAGAGTAGGTCAGGTGACTGGACGGGAGGAGGAAGACGGGCACAGCGGGCACAGCAGGCACAGCAGGGCAGGGTCCTGAGGCTTTGGGAAACCGGCTGTTGGCAGAGGAAGGGACACAAGGCCATTGGGGCTGGAGGGGGCGATGGGCTCAGGCAGGTCCCCACCACGCGGGGATGTCAGTTTTCCCTCCTCGTGAGATGCCGTCCCTGCGGGACGCGGAGCGGGGGACGGTCTGAGCCATGCTTCTGTGTGGTGAAGAGCCCAGCGGCCGCTGCGGGAATCCAGCCGCCAACAGCAGCTGCCTGGAGTGGCGAGGGAGGGGAGGGCTGGGAGACAGGCCACCAAGGCCAGGCATGGGCAGGACTATTCGAGGGAGAGCGGGTTTGAGAGGGCGCCGGGCTCTTGGTCTGTCTCGGGTGGACAGAGGGGTCAGGGGTGAAGACTGTGGTGTAGGCTCCTCAGGACCCAGGGGCGGGCGTATCTCTGTGGGGACTGACAGTGGCGGGCTGCCCCCACGCACACCTGACCGGACCCCTCTGCTGGACCTCCCCTCCCCCAGCTCTGGGGCTGTGACCAGGGCCCCGGCTCCTGATCCCACGTGGGACTGCGCCTGCACCTCCCGCCCTCCCCTCATGTCACAGTCCCCACCCCCATGTCACAGTCCCCACCCCTGCCCTCTCCTGCCACGGGAGCTTTCTCCAGGAAAGAAGGGAGCTGGCCCCCTCGTGCCCAGCTGACTCCTGAGCATCCCCTCGAGCAGGGTCTCTGCTGACCCCCACACCTGCCAGAGCCGGCACCAAGCGCGGGTTTTGCTGGAGGAACCCGGTGTGTGGGGACAGCACACAGGCACTGCGGACGGTCAGGCTGAGCCCTGAGAGCCGGATGCGTGACCTGCAGGCACGGCCACCTGGGTCCTCGGGCTGGAGAGCGGAGGCGCAGACTAACCCTGGGCTCTGAATTCTGGGGGTTTGGGAGTCAGGGAGCGAGCCCTGGGGCACCTCAGGGTCATTTTTTAAAGGAGTCGCTGGACCGTGCCCCGCGTGTCGGGCTCCCCAGGGGTCGGGCTCCCCGGGCCGGCTTTCCCCACGGCGCGCATCTGTGGTTTCCACCCAGCGGGGACCTGGTTGGCTCGGAGCCCGAACTCCTGGAGATTAGTGGATAAAGCAATCATATTCCCGAGAATTCGGTCCCGAAGTCAAAGAGAGGGATGGGGCCGGGTCAGCGGAGACCGCTCTGCGCAGACATCTTAGTAACCCGTCTGAAGCCTCAGACACTTCCTCTCCAGAGGCTCCGGTGCGAGCGCCCGCCGCCGGGCCCACGGGATCTGCAGAGGTCAGAGGCCGGGGCCGCACAGAACAAAGATCCTCCGTCCCCCTGGCACCGGCCCTGCGATGCCACATGCTCTTCCGTGGCCGTGGGAAGAAGCGTGGTTCTCTGGTGTGGGGCTGAGTTGCTGAACATGGAGTGGAGACCCGCCACTCTCTGAGCGTCTTTGGGAACACAGGAACCGGGACGTGGATTTGTTTCCCTTAATGTCTGTCTTAGTGCTTCTGGATCTGCCCTGGGAGAGCAGAGTCTCCTCTCCTGGGATTGGGGGTCGGCGAGGAAGCGTCCATCCTGCCTCCTGCTTCTCCGCGTGGCCCCACACCTGCTGCCCGGCCCTGTCCTCGGCCCCTCCGACCCCTCACCCACACGACCTCGGCCGCCCCTGCCTTCCCTGCACCTTCAGGTGGGGGCAGGACCCCGGACGCGACGGGCCCCCAGCACCTGCTGCCCCCCTCCTCCCGGGCGGGAGCACCGTCTGTGGGCTGGGGGCATGGCCGGGCCACCGCCTCGCCGGGAGTTCTGTCACGGGGTGCCGGCAAGGCCATGGCGTGAGGAGCCGGGTCCCAGGCCCTCGCGGGCAGGTGACTGCCAGGCTCACAGCCATGAAAGGTGAGCCCGCGGGGCGGCGAGAGAGCCCAGGGTCGGGCGCTGCCTGGTGGTGATGGTGCCAGCCCCGGGTGTCCTGGGGCAGGCGAGCCCCGCAGGGCAGCACACAAACCCAGTGTCTTCTGCCACGAGTCAAGCCACGGGTCCCCCAGCTCTGGAGACACTGGGATCGCGCTCCAGGAGAGAGAAAAGGGCAGAGCGGGGTGCAGAGGCCTGGCCCCCACGGTGCAGCCAGAACTGCGGGGCGACACCAGGTCGTGGGGGGCCCTCCTCCTACCCCTCGGGACCTGGACTGACTGCTCCTCCTCGGATTGGGGCCCCAGGACAGCCTGGAACCCGGGAATCGGGCCGTGGTGGAGGGCGGGTTCTCAGTGCAGAGTGTGAGCGTGTCTTGGGACACTCTCGGGAGACTGTTGCTGTGGGCTGCTGGCTGGCGCAGGCAGTGCTCCCCCAAGACGCCACAGATAAACCCACATCCCAAACCAGGAATGACTACATTCGCGTCAGAGTGGGGCCGGGGCTGGGCTTTGCCTGGGGTTGTGGTAAGACCCGCCACAGGCTCACCCACGCTTGTTGGCAGGGTTTCCCGGTATTGGCTGTCCTGGTGGGTGAGAGGCACACGTGTCCCGATTGTGCCCCAGCCTGGAAGCCGGGTCCCCTGCCAGCCGATCACGGGGCAGGTGGGTGTCACAGGCAGCGTGGGCATGGGGCGCCACGTGTGTCCCCCAACATGTGGCTCAACGCGCAATTTCAACAAAATGGGATCCATTTGATGAAAAAGTTCCCTTCATTCTCATCTCATTGCCATGGACCCCTTCTCAGTTCCCTAAATTAGAAGAAAATTAAAGAATGAAACCGACGCAGGATGCTGCCTTCGCCGTCCATGGGGCGCCGGCTGGGTCTGGACCGAAGCCGCGTCCACCGTTTTAGGAGCTGCAGGGAACACACGGGTTTTTCCTTTTTCTAAGTATTGGTCCAAATGCAAAATCCATCACGTGCGCTCCGTCTGCCACTGTTAATAGTGGTCGTGACCCAACCAGGAGGACGGGTTAGGGCCAGAGCCCAGCGGTGCCCGCACAGACGGGACAGCAATTTGCACACGTGCTTGTTCATGCTCTGATGGGGTCGTGATGGGACACTCGGGGTGCTGGAGGCATAAACCATGCTGTGTCGGGCCGACGCCCTGGGGGAGGCCTCGCCCGCATGCGACGGCAGGGTGGGCACCCACGCCTGCTCTCCAACCTCAGGGGAGAAATGAGGATTTACCAACTTCTCCAAAATCTGCACAATGCCCGGTGTCCATGGCTCTGCGTTTAGGGTCTGTTGCCAAAATGTTAAGCAATGATGTAACGGTTTTGTGTTAACTTCTGAAATGCAACAAAAATCACATCTTTGCAACTATTTTAGGTTTACGATGAGATGTTCGATATCACCATCTGAAGCATTCTAATGCAAAGAAAAATGCAAAAAATGCATATAGTTCATCAAAGAGGACATGCCTTTGAGCTTAACTCCATCCAGCGAGCACCAGCGTCACACACACCAGGTCACAAAGGACGCGCCCCTGCAGAAACCCTTCCCTCCTTCCCCGTTCACCACGTACACCTGACGGTGACCGGACCGACTCTGTAGGGTCAGGAACACGGACCACGGGACACTGGCACGGGCGCCGCCACGCCCCACACACCATCGTGCCGCGCGAGCAGGGCTTGGACAAACAAGCAGGTGTGCGAGGCTCACCGGGCACAGAGCAGCAGGTGGACGGGAGGACGGCGCCGCAGAGCGTGTCCAGCCCCCTCCTGGGGCAGCATGTGTGGTTCAGGACAGTCTCTCCCCTCAGATCACGAAGCTCTTCTTCCCGATCACCTTCGGCCTGTCGTCCTCCTGTCTGTGCCGTTCCAGCCTGCATGGGACCCTCCCGCTCCAGTCTCACCCACGTTCCCTCAATTGCTGGACTTCCGGGTGGGGCGAGTCCTGACCGCCGACGGAGGGCTCTGGCCCCCTGCACGCGCTTGTTAGATTTCCTATTACAGTGTCAATATTTTTGTACATTTTAGATTTTTAAGAAAATCTTTTTTAACTGGAGTACCGAAAACAATGGACTGGGGCGCCAGGGTGGCTCAGAAGCTGGGCGTCCAACTCTTGATTTCAGTTCAGGTCGTGATCTTGCGGCTGTAGGATCGAGGCCCGGTCAGGCTCTGTACTCGGGGGGACTAGGCTTGGGATTCTCTCTCTCCACCTCTGCCCCTCTCCCTGCTCACTCTGTCAAGTAAATAAACACATTTTTTAAAATATGTATATAGTTGACTTAATTTATACTGACTTCGTACGTAAGCCTTACTGAACTGGCGTATTAATTGTATAGGACGAGA
Source organism: Mellivora capensis (assembly GCA_004024625.1). Classification (NCBI taxonomy): domain Eukaryota; kingdom Metazoa; phylum Chordata; class Mammalia; order Carnivora; family Mustelidae; genus Mellivora; species Mellivora capensis. The sequence continues at coordinate 162,564 of PISX010001530.1, read as the reverse complement.
GAGCTAGTACTTGTTTCCGTGTGCACAGTCCTCCATCTTTAATAGGATGTGTTTCTTCCTTTTCAGGCCTTATAGATTTTGTTTATAAATGCAGATTGCCTTTATGCTCTGGCTCCTTCCTGCAGCACTGTAGCCGAAAAGTGGTGATGGCTCGAGGTTCCCTGTCTGTCTCCAATTTTGAAGAGAAGCCGTTGGAATTTTCTCCGTTACCGGGCATGTTTGCTCTCAGTTTTTGTTGTGGTTGCGACACCATTTGTCAGCGGAACAGAGTTTTCTCTTCCTGTGTTTGCCGTGATTTAAAAAAAGTTGCAGCTTTGAGGTGTCTCTGATTATTGTCTTCTGAGGACACTGCACACGTCTTCGATGGATTGGTAGAGCTGTTGCATCTGCGGGGATGGAAGCCCCCGTCGCAGTGAACCGTGCTTCTTCGGCCCTGACCTGGGCGTCTTCTTCGTTAGGGCCCTGGGTCTGCCCCAACATCACCTTGCTCAGTGTTTCACATGATTCACCGTCCCCGTCTTTTTCCCTTTAAACTTTCTATGTCCTTTAATTTTACGTATAATTTTTAAAACGTGCTATTTGCGGGTGTTGCTATTTTATCCAGTTAGAGCATTAATGGCCTTTTAAGTGAAACACCGGATTCTTCTTCATGCGGCACAATTACCGATACGTTCAGGATTAATTACAAGGCCGCATGAGAGTCTGTCTGCTCTGTGTTCCCTGTCATTCATTTCTGGCTCCATTTTGCACGGATAATTATCATTACTAGACTTTCCCCTCTGGCTGAAAGTTACACCGTTGCTCGCCATCATTTTGTCAGTCGTGCGTGTGAGGTCCTGTGTGAGGGCCTGGTTAGCCGGAGGATCTTACTTGAAAACCCCGGATATAGGGGCGGGTCAGGCTGGATGGAGACCTCCAATCAGTGGGGCAGGCATATATTTACTGTGGTGAGTTGAAATCTCATTGGTTACCTGCGTGTGGGCGGGGCTCAACCACCTCTATAAAGGTTGGTCTGTGAGGCTGGTGGGGGGGAGTAGTAGGAGGAGTAGCCGTTGGGATAGCTTTAGGGTAGTCATTGGAGTAATAGTCGTTGGAGCAGCATCATCATGGTCGTCGGGAGCGTCGTGGTCGTCCTGGTCATCGTAGTCATCGGCAGCGGCGCCGGTGCAAACAGCCTTGCTGCCAGCAGCCTTGTCGCTGAGAGTGGCACCGCCACGAGCAGTCGCGCCACCCCAAGCCGCGGCACCTCAGCACTTGTCCAGAGCAGCCTTGTCGGAACGGTGTCATTCTGGGGAACGGCCTCGTCCAGAGCGGACTTGTCCGGAGCGGCCTCGTCTGGGGAGCAGCCTTCTTGGGAGTGGCCTTGTCGGGGTCGTCGTCATCACCACTTCATAAGAGACGGCCCTAATTGGTCAGTTTGATGTTCGATGCTTGGCACGAAATAAAGCTCTGCTCGACTTTCGCTTTGCATCAGTCTCGTTCCTTTGATCACGGACCCTAACACTGGGGACTCGTCCAGGATCAAATGACAAGAACTGAGCCAGCATAGGAATTTCTGGGAAAAGCCTCCGGAAGTACTGGGATCTTGTCTGTCTCTCTGGTTGTGGAGCTCCAGGGTATAGCCCACCAGGGAGAAGCTGGACGCGGCCATGCTCCCCAGGGCTGGAGTGGATGCGGGGACACCCCATCCCTCTGCTGGTAGATCGACAGGGGGTTCGAGTCCCCCTGGGCAGTCAAGGGGTTCGATGCCCCCTAGATGGTCAGGGGGTTCGAGTCCCCCTGGGCGGTTGGGGGTTCGAGTCCCCCTAGGCAGTCACTGGGGGTTCGAGTCCCCCTAGGTGGTCACCGGGGGTTCGAGTACCCTTAGGTGGTCACCAGGTGTTTGAGTCCCCCTAGACAGTCAGGGGCCTGCCAGGGGGGTTCGAGTCACCCTGGGTGGTCAGGGGATTGCCGGGAGGTTTGGGTACCCCTGGGCGGTCAGGGGCCTGCCGGGGGTGTTCGAGTCCCCCTCGGTGGTGGTGGGGGGGTTTAAGTCCCCCTAGGTGGTCACTGGGGACCGAGAAAATCCCCACCGGTGGCAGGTTCTGGGTAGGGACCGCTGGGTCTGTGGTTGTCTTTGTGTTGTCTTTTTGTTGTCTGTTGTGTTGCTGTGATTGAAGGAATGGGGCAAGCAGAGAGTAAGGGGACTCTGACTTTCGTCTCTCCATTCATCATAATAGATGTGGGGCTTCCCCCTCACTCATTTCGTGTGTTAAGGGCTATAACTGGAGCCAACTGGGGTTAGTCTAACTTGGGACAGAGACTTTAAGGAATATTCCCAAGCAGCTGCCAAAACTCCCTTTGTTTTGAGGAGTTCTTTGCCTTCTCTAGCCCGACGTGGACTGCCTAGCCCCTCCCCCTTGCTGGCGGGAGAGCATGGCATCTGAAGTGGAGTGGGCCCAGGTGGAACGTGAAATCTGTTAGCAGGGGGATGACTGAACTGATGGTTAACTGTTTGCCTCAGGGTTTTAATGGGTAATTGTTAAAGTGGTTTTCAGAGTCTTTGGTAACCTGAGGTATAGCCCGATCGACTCTCAGGCACCCATAAATCAGAGGGCAGAGAATGTTGCTTTTGCCAGTCAGTCAGCCCCAGATATAAGGAGGAAACTTCAGAAAATTGAAGGATTTGAAGGGAAGAATCTGACTGAGTTAGTGGGAATAGCAGAAAAGGTGTTTAACAGTAGGGATGCACAAGAGGATGAAAAACAGACAAAAAAACTGGTTAAGGTTTTGGCAGTACATGAGGCAGGGAGGAGACAGGTAGGAGATAGTAAATGGAAGGAAAAGCCTAAGCACAGAGAAGGCAGGCGGGAAGACTTAGATTCAGATCAGTGTGCTTACTGTAAGGAAAAAGGACATTGGGCCAGGGAGTGCCCCAAAAGGAAGACAGCACTGCTTGCCACCAGGGACTGAAGGGGCCATGGTTCGGAGCCCCTCCCCGAACCTCAGGTAAAAATTGAAGTGGAGGGGAAATCAGTTGATTTTTTGGTGGACACGGAGCCCAGTTTTCATCATTACTTAAACCTGTGGGAAAACTATCTGGAGAGGAAGTCTGGGTACAAGGAGCAAATGGCACAGAGAGACATAAATGGACAACAGAAAGGACTTTAAATTTGGCCTCGGGAGTAGTTAAACATCAATTTTTGGTCCTCCCTAATGCCCCATATGACTTGATGGAAAGAGATCTCCTCCACAAGCTAAGAGCTGGCATTCAGCTCTCAGAAGGAGACATGACTGTAACCTTGGGACAACCCACTGTGCAGGTGCTTATGGCAGCAGTAGATGAATACCTCCTTTATGAGCCAGTCTAAAAACCAGAGGACACAAAGGGGGGAAGACTTCTCCAAATCCTACAGGTCGAGTTTCCCGAGGTCTGGGCAGAAGGGAAGCCCCCTGGCTTGGCCAAGGGACAACCTCCCATGGTGGTACAGTTAGAGGCGACAGCTATGGCTGTTTGCAACTGGCAGTACCCCCTCCCCCAGGAAGCAAAGGAAGGGATCAGAAAACACATTAACCGCCTCTGAGAACACAGGATCCTAGTTCCTTGCAAATCTCCATGGAACACACCTTTGCTGCCCGTCAAAAAGGCTGAGACTGGGGAGTACCGACCCGTTCAGGACTTGGCAGGAAGTTAATAAACAGGTTGAAGATATCCACCCAACAGTGCCTAACCCCTATACTCTACTCTCCCTCTTGGGCCCCAAAAGAACTGTGTATACCATCTTAGATCTCAAGGATGCATTTTTCTGCATATCTTTAGCAAAGGAATCTCAGCCCCTTTTTGCTTTTGAGTGGTCCGACCCACAGGAAGGGTTACAAGACCAGCTCACCTGGACTAGACTTCCCCAAGGATTCAAGAATTCACCCACCATTTTTGATGAGGCCCTACACGAGGATTTGTGTGAGTATAGAACCTCCAACCTGGGAGTCACTCTGTTACAGTATATTGATGACTTGTTAGTAGATGCTGAGGACTATGAGTCATATTTGCGGGGGATGAGAGCTCTCTTACAGATTCTGCAGGAAAAAGGCATCAGGTGTCAGCAAAGAAAGCACAGCTCTGTCAGAGCCACGCCATTTATCTAGGCTTTGATCTCCACGAGGGAGTGCGTTCACTGTCTGAGTCCAGGAAATAGGTGATCACCCAATACCCCTGCCCTACCATGTCCCGACAAGTGAGGGAGTTTCTTGGGATGGTGGGCTACTGTAGGCTGTGGATACCGCAGTTTGCAGAGATTGCCCGACCTCTCTATGAACTGGCAAAAAGGGGGCTCACTATGATAGAGTGGACAGCTGAGGCCAAAGGAGCATTTTGGGAATTACAAACAGCCTTACTGAGTGCCCCAGCATTGGCCATCCCAGAAGCCCTTCCACTTGTATGTAGATGAAAAAGCAGGGGTGGCCAAAGGAGTTTTAACTCAGACTCTGGGGCCTTTGCAAAGGCCAGTAGCCTATCTGAGCAAGAAACTAGATCAAGTAGCAGCTGGGTTCCCCCCTTGCCTCCGCATAATTGCTGCCACGGCCCTCCTGGTCAAGGATGTGAGTAAATTGACTTTGGGTCGAAATCTCATCATAACCACCACACACACTATCGAGGGCCTTCTCTGGACTCCACCGGACCGATGGATGATGAACACCTGAGTGACGGGGTATCAGGCCCTCCTCCTCAATGAACCAAGAGTGGCCTTCCAACCCCCAGCAGTGCTAAATCCAGCCATGCTGCTGCCAGAGCAGCTGGCTGACCACCCACACGACTGCAGGGAGGTCCTAACCCAAGTCGCAGGAATAAGGCCAGATCTCAGAGACATTCCCCTCCCAGGTGCCGAGATGACTCTGTTCACAGATGGGAGTAGCTACATGGTCGATGGAAAGAGGTATGCGGGGGCTGCGGTGGTTTCCCCTGAGCAGGAACTCTGGACAGCAGCCCTGCCACGTGGAATCTCAGCGCAAAAAGTGGAGCTGATTGCACTCACTAAGGCACTGCAGATGGCCAAAGGTAAAACCGCCAACATCTATACGGACAACAGGTACGCCTTTGCTTCTCTCCATATACATGGGGCTATTTATAAAGAAAGGGGCCTATGAACAGCAGAAGGAAAAGGAATTGAAAACAGAGGAGAAATATTGGCTCTCCTCCAGGCTATTTGGGACCCAAAAGAGGTGGCCATTATGCATTGCCCAGGACACCAAAAGGGGGCTGATCCGATTTCAAAAGGAAACGAATTAGCAGATCAAGCCGCAAAGCAAGCAGCCCGAGAAACAGTACAAGAACTGGTTACACTCCCGGCTCCAGCTCTACCAGAAAAACCACACTATTCATAGGCAGATTTAAAGTATTTACAAAAATGGGCTAAATTAGACTATGAAGGGGATTGGGCTAAGACTAAAACAGGAAAAATAATTCTTCCTCAAAGACTAGGTAAGAAATTAGTAGACCAGATACATCAGGGTACTCATTTGGGGACACGCAAACTCAAGGAGCTTATAGGCAAGCAGTTCCAGGTTTCTAAATTAGGGCGTATGGTTCAGGATGTAGTTGATAGATGTGCTCAATGCCAGGCAGTTAATGTGGGAAGAACTAGAATGGAAAGAGGGAAAAGAGAAAGAGGTAAGGAACCAGGAATTTATTGGGAAATAGATTTTATGGAAATGAAACCCAGAAAATATGGGCACAAGTATATGTTAGTTTTTGTAGATACCTTTTCAGGCTGGGTAGAGGCTTTTTCTGCCAAACATGAGACGGCAGGAGTGGTAGCCAAAAAGCTACTAGAAGAAATAATTTCTAGGTTCGGGCTTCCTCTCGTGATCGGGTCAGACAACGGCCCTGCATTTGTGAGTTCAGTCTCACAGGCATTGGCCAAAGCCGTGGGCACTAATTGGAAACTACATTGTGCCTACCGGCCCCAGAGTTCCAGGCAAGTCGAGAGAATGAACCGGACTCTTAAAGAGACCTTGACAAAGCTAATTCTGGAGACTGGTGGTGGATGGGTGGATCTCCTTCCTTTCACCTTCCTCAGGGCACAATGTACACCATACTTAAACAAGGTGACCCCATTTGAAATAATATTCGGGAGGACCCCCCCGGTCTGTCCTCGGCTACAAGAGGTTGCCCTAGCAGAAATGACTGATCAGTCTGTACTCCAGTGACTGCAGGCATTACAGTCTGTCTTAAAAAGAGCCCACACAGGGATCCGAACTTCCCACACTGAGATGGAGATGGAGGTGGAATCACATCCTTACTCACCAGGGGACTTGGTTTGGATAAGCCTCCACCAAATGGGAAATTTGGAGTCTTGCTGGGAGGGACCATTACTGTCCTCCTGACCACCCCCACGCAATAAAAGTAGAAGGCATTAGGGCCTGGATTCACGTGGGTCATGTCAAACGAGCTGAGGACGAGGACGCCCCCCAGAGATGGAAGCCACAGCCACGGACCCCGCTGACCGTGGACTAAAGCTAAGACTCAAAAGACTATGAGTCTATTGTTGCTCCTATTGTTACCTGTTTATGTAAAGTATAGGTGGGAAATTAGATGAACGGAATTAGGAAAAATGGAAAAGGTTATACAAAGTGGTGAATGTCTAAGTCATCAGCCAACTATACACTAATGTCATTTGTACCAAAGAAAATTAGAGTGATAAAAATGTTAGTCTTACATGCTCAGTATAACCCCCTTACAACAGGAGAACATAGAACTGGCTGAAAAGTCAAGGATTTGACTAATTTCCAAGGAAAAGGGGAGAATGTGAAGGCTTATATGAGGGCCTGGTTAGCCAGAGGAACTTATTTGCAAACCCCGGATATAGGGGCGGGTCAGGCCGAATGGAGACCTCCAATCAGTGGGGCAGGCATATATTTACTGTGGTGAGTTGAAATCTCATTGGCCACCTGCGTGTGGGCGGGGCTCAACCATCTCTATAAAGGTTGGTCTGTGAGGCTGGGAGGGGGAGGAGTAGTAGGAGGAGTAGCCCTTAGAATAGCCGTTGGGATAGCCGTTAGGGTAGTCGTTGCAGTAATAGTCATCGGGAGCAGCGTCGTCATGGTCTTCGGGAGCGTCGTGGTCGTCCTGGTTGTCATAGCCGTCGGCAGCAGCGCCACCGCAAACGGCCTCACTGCCAGCAGCCATGGCGCCACCGCGAGTGGCCTCACCGCCCCGAGCCGCGGCACCGCGGCACTTGTCCGGAGCAGCCTTGTCGGAGCGGTGTCATTCCGGGGAGCAGCCTCGTCTGGAATGGCCTCGTCTGGGGAGCAGCCTTCTTGGGAGTGGCCTTGTCGGGGTCGTCGTCATCGCCTCTTCGTAAGAGACGGCCCCGACTGGTCAGTTTGATTTTCGATACTTGGCATGAAATAAAGCTTTGCTTGACTTGCACTTTGCATCAGTCTCGTTCCTTTGATCACAGACCCTAACAGTGCTAGAATCCCGCACGCATTTTAGACCCAGAACTGTCTGCGAGCCGCTGGTGTTCTCCCTGTCTGCCCTAATAAAGGAAGTGGCTGAGACCACTTAGACCGTGTGCCCCCTCATCTTCTCTGCCTGTCCTGGCACGGATCTGAATTCTCTATCTCAGATACCTCAACATTAGCATCTTCTATGATCTGGACCCATTTGGATTCCCTATAATGTCCTATAATGTCCGCACTTGCTGCTTCCTCATTCTCTCCTCCAGCCACTTGCTCCTTCCTTCCTGAATCCGGTCCTCTCTCCACAAACCTGGCGCATAACAAAGCCACAGACTGGGTGTGCCCAAGTGTATCTCCCTCCCTCGGGTTTTAGCTGCTTCATTTCATGTTTTCTTCTTTGGTCTGGATGTGATTTTTGTCATGTTTATTCTTAAAGAATATTTCTACTGGAGGCAGAATCCTGTTTCAACATACATTCTGTCAGCCCTCTCTGATCTCACTGCGATGCTTTGTGAACAGCTCTGCTGGGTACTTTAAAAAGGACTTCTGCCTTTTAAAAACGGTCCTATTTCTCTAGTCTTAAGATTTTCTCAGTGCTTTAGGTTTCAGTAGTTTTCCTTTAATATGTCCAGGAGCATATCTCATTTTATTTACCCTGCTTGGGGTTTGTTGGATTTCTTGAATCTGTGGATTAATGTCTGTCAATTTTGGAAGATTCCTTGTAATTTTCCCTTTTTTAAAATAAATTAATGAGTTTGATTGTTTAGATCAGTTTCAGGTTAACAGCAAAATTGAGAAGAAAACATCAATATTTCTCATATATCCCCTGCCCCATATGCACAGCTTCACCCCTCTCAACAGCCCCACCAGAGTGGGAAATTTGTCCTAATCAATGAACCTACAGTGATGTATCATCACTTTGCCTCCGTAGTTCACACTGCGGTTCATTCTTGGTGTTATAAATTCTGTGAGTTTGGACAAATGCATAATGACATGGATCTGCCATTATAGTATCACACAGAGTAGTTTCACTGCCTTAAAAAGCCTTTCATCCCTCCGTTCGGAGGCCGTTCATCCCTCCCCACAACCCCTGGAAACCACAGATCCTTTCACTGTGTCCATGGTTGTGCCTTTTCCAGATGTCATAGAGCTGGAATCACACAGCACGTGGCCTTTTCTGTTGGCTTCTCTCGCTTAATGATGTGCACTTAAGTTTCCTCTATGTCTTTTCATGGCTCGATAGCTCATTTCTTTTTAGCACTGAATAATATTCCATTGTCTGGATGGACTGTGGTTCACCTACCTTGGTTGTTTCCAAGTTTTGGCAATTATGAGTAAAGTTACTATAAACAGCTGTGTGTATGTTCTCATTCGGGCATATTTTCAACACTTTTCAGTAAATTCCAAGGAGTGTGATTGCTGGATCATATGGTCAGAGTCTGTTTAGTTTTGTAAGACAAAGGGGCTGTGCCATTCTGTGTTCCCACCAGCCACAAATGAGGCTCCGTTTGCTCCACAAGCTCACCAGCATGTGCTCATGTCAGAGTTCTAGATTTTGGCCATTTCTGGTAGGATCTGTATCTAGGATCTCAGTTCTGTTCCGTTGATGTACTTGTCAGTTCCTTTGCTAGTACCAGAGTGTCTCATTTCCCGAAGACTATAGTGAATCTTGAAGACAGATAAGGGTTCTCCGACTTTGCTCTTCAATCTGGAGCTCACTGTTTTGGGTCTTTTGCCTCTCATTCTAAACTTGGCCATCAGTTTGTCCATATCCACAAAGCAACTTGCTCAGATTTTTACTGAGATTATGTTGAATGTGTAGAACAAGTTAGAAAGACCTGACACCCTGACAACACTGAGTCTTCCTATCTATGGACTGTCTCTCCATTTCATTAGTTCTTAAATACCTTTCCTCAGACTGCTGTAGTTTTCCTCGTATAGTTTTTGCGCACATGCTGTCAGTCTATACTTATGCACTTCAGTTGTGAGGGTGTTAATGGGAACAGCGTGGTTTCAACTGTCACATTTCCCTGTCTGGTGCTTGTATGTGGGAAACTGATTGACTTTTGTGTATTAGCTTTGTATCTGCAGGCTCAGGTAGTGACTTATGAGCTCCAGGAGTTTTGTTGTGGCTTATTCTTTTAAATTTTCCAACTGGATCAGCATGTTATCTGTGAACAAAGGTCCTTTAATTTTTTCTTCCTCGCTGTGTATACCATGTATTTCCTTTCCTTGTCTTAGAGTTTGTTTGTTTGTTTTTAACTAAAGTAGTTTATTAATTATTTACGGTAAGAAAGAAAGACTGGCTAATGGCAAATTTCAGGAAATGCCTTAATAAGACCATTGCACTGCAAAGATACAGACAATATAAAACTGGTGTCGTGGTGGTTTGGGTTCTAAACAGCTCAGCATAATGTCCCCATCACACCCTTCAATAATGAGAATGCTGACGATTCTAAAATACGGCAGCCTACTTCAGACATGTCCACATGCTAGCTCTTTTCTCACCCCATGTACAGCTAGAAATGAATGACTGCCCTGGAGAATGTTAGGTGAACAGTAGCTAAGACTCCCATTACAGCGCTGGGAGACAGTGGTGGGAGGGGACATCCTTGCTTTGTTCCTGATCTTAGTGGAAAGCTCTGAGCTTCTCACTGTGAGGTCTGATGTTAGCTCTACAGTTTTTATAGATGTTCTTTATCAAGGTCACAATGTTCTCTATTCCTAGTTTGCTGAGAATTTTTGTCACAACTGAATGCTGGATTTTGTCAAGCATATTTTTGCTATCTTGACATGATCACGTGATCTTTATCCTTTAGCCTTTTAATGTGATGGATTACATTATGTGATTCTCAGCCTTTCATACCTGGGATACATTTTACTTGGTTATGATGTATAATTTTTTTATGTGTTGATGGATTTGATTTTTTGTTATTTCATTGACAATTTTGGCCTTTGTGTTCCTAAGAGATATTGGTCTGTAGTTTTCTTTTCTTTTAATGTCTTAGTCTGGTTTGGGTATTAGAGTAATTCCGGTTTTATAGAATGAGTAGGAAGTATTTCCTTCTGCTTCTACCTTCTGAAAGAGATTAGAGAACTGGTATAATATTTTATTTAAATGTTTGGTAGAAATATCTGGACCTGATGCTTTCTGTTTTGGAAGGTTTTTAATTGTTGACTCAATTCTTTAATAGATACAGACTTGTTCAAATGGCTTATCAAATTTGTGGGCATAAAGTTTTTCATAGTATTCCTTTGTTATTCTTTTAATGCCCATGGGTCTGTAGTGATGTCTCCTCTTTCATTTCTGTTATTATTAATTAGTGTCCTTTCTCTTTTTTTCTTAGTTAGCCTGCCTAGAGGCTTATCAGTTTTATTGATCTTCTCAAAGAGCTACATTTGGTCTTTGTTGGTTTTCTCTATTGATTTCCTCTTTTAAATTTTATTAATTTCTGCTCCAATATTTATTATTTCTTTTCTTCTGCTTACTTTGGATTTAATTTTCTCATTTTTTTCTATATTCCTAAGGTGAAAGCTTAGATTATTGATCTTACATCTTTCTTATTTTCCAGTATATTCATTCGATGATACAAATTTCCCTCTAAACACTGCTTTCACTACATCCCCAAATTTTGAAGAGCTGTGCTTTTTTTCATGTAATTAAAAATATTTAAAATACTCTCTTGAGATTTCCTCTTTAAACCATGTGTTGTTTAGAAGTATGTTGTTTAATCTCCAAGTGTTTTGAGACTTTCCAGCTATCTTTCTGTTATTAATTTCTAGATTTATTTCATTCTGGTCTGAGAACAACTATTTTGTGATTCCTCTCCTTTTAAACTTGCTGAGACCATCATTTGTCTCATGGTCTATCTTGATGAATGTTCCATGGGAACTTGAGAAGAACATGCAGCTGCTGGATGAAGTAGCTGCAGGTGTCAATTACGCCCAGTCAATTGATGGTGTTGTTGAGTTCAACTGTGTCCTGATTTTCTGCCTGCTGGATCCATCCATTACTGGTGGAGGGTGTTAAAGCCTCCAATTGTGATAGAAAATTCATCTGTGCAGTCCTATCGGCTTTTGCCTCATTTTGATATTTTTGCCTCATTTTTTATATATTTGCCTCATTTTGCCATCATATTTTGATGCCCTGTTGTTAGGCACATACACATTAAGGATTCTTATGTCATATTGGAATATTAACCTCTTTATCGTCACATAATGTTCTTTTTATTCTTGATGGTGTCCTTGCTGTAAAGTCCACTCTATCTGAATTAATATAGCCATTCCTGCTTTCCTTTGTTCAGTGTTAACATGATATTTCTTCCTCCATCTCTTTACTTTTAAGCGATATGCATTTTAAAATTTTTTTATTATTTTAATTTTTTAAAATTTCTTTTCAGCGTAACAGTATTCATAGTTTTTGCACCACACCCAGTGCTCCATGCAATGCGTACCCTCCATAATACCCACCACCTGGCTCCCCCAACCTCCCATCCCCCGCCCCTTCAAAACCCTCAGGTTGTTTTTCAGAGTCTATAGTCTCTCATGGTTCAGCTCCCCCTTCCAATTTCCCTCAACTCCCTTCTCCTCTCCATCTCCCCATGTCCTCCGTGTTATTTGTTATGCTCCGCAAATAAGTGAAACCATATGATAATTGACTCTCTCTGCTTGACTTATTTCACTCAGCATAATCTCTTCCAGTCCCATCCATGTTGCTACAAAAGTTGGGTATATGCATTTTTTGTTATTTTATTTTATTTTACTTTATTTTAGTAAGCTCCATGTTCAGTGTGGAGCCCAGCATGGGGCTTGAGTCACGATCCTGAGATCAAGATCTGAGCTAAAATCAAGAGTCAGACACTTGGGCTCCTAGGTGGCTCAGTGGGTTAAAGCTTCTGCCTTCAACTCAGGTCATGATCTCAGGATCCTGGGATGGAGTCCCATCTCAGGCTCTCTGATCAGCAGGGAGCCTGCTTCCTCCTCTCTCTCTGCCTGCCTCTCTGCCTGCTTGTGATCTTTCTTTGTATGTCAAATAAATTTAAAAAATCTTAAAAAAAAAAAGAAGAGTCAGACACTTAACTGAATGAGCCACCCAGATGTCCCTATATGCATCTTTTTTATTAAAAGTGGGTTTCTTGAGAATTTTAACTATAGAAAGCAAACTGATGGTTCCTGTATGACTAACAGGAATTAAAATAAAAACTTAATCTACAAAGTGAGTTTCCTGTACACAATATATAGCAGAATCTTGTTTTTGATTCACTCTACGGTTTCTGTCTTTTACATGGCATATTTCAATCACTGATGTTTGAAGTGATTATTGATATAGTTGAATTAGTGTCTACCTTAGTCATTCCTGTTTTTGATTTGTGGCCCTTGTTCTTTGCTCCTATTTTTGTCTTCCACTCTTTTTCTGCCTTTCATGGTTTTATTAATAAAGTATTTCATATGCTTTAACTTTCTTGTCTTTCTTAGCATATCTGTTCTCTCTGGCCTTTGGATTTTGGCCATCCTGATAGATGTGTAGTACTAGATCATAGTTTTAATTTCCATTTCCATAAGAGCTAATGAAATTGAGAGAATTTTTTTTAGGTGCTGATTCTCCATCTTTACATCATCTTTGTTGAAATTTCTTTTGCCCATTTTCTAAATGCATTGCTTCATTATATTTTTAACTGCTGAGTTTTGAGAGTTCTTTATATATTCTAGCTACTAATTCTGAGTCAGATGCGTTGTTTGCAAATATTTTCTCTCAATGTTTAGCTTGTTTTTAATCTTCCTAACCTTCATAGAGCAGAATTTTACATTTTGATGAGGCTCAGTGTACCAGTCTTTCCTTTGATGGCTCCTGCTTTGGTGCCAAGTCCAAGAGCTCTTAGCTTGGCCTTAGAGCTGAGATAGCTAGTTTCTAGTATATTTTTTAAATAACAAAACAAGGCTAAATCAAGTTATAAGAAGTTTAATGTTGACATTAAATATAATATTAATACCAAAGTATCTTCCAAAATCATAAAATTCTAATATTATTATGCTATTGATAGTATGGACTATGATGGATGCAAGACTCAGGCATGTGAAATTCTTCCATCCAATTAGGAGACCGGGGAGTGATGCTTGGTCTCCTTTGGAGATAAGTTCAAAATTCAGGGTGAGATCTGCCCCTTGAACACACTGCTGGACTGGGGAAGAGTGGGTGGCCTGGGTGCCCTACCAGAACCCAGCAGGCTCTGATGAGCTACAGGACCCTGGACAAGCACATCCCTATTACACATCTTCAGGGTATTAAGAAGTGAAAGCTATAGGAAGCCTTTTGAGAACCTGAACATGTTAATCCAAGCTCATGTGTAGGACACCCTAGGTCTATGTCTGGTGTGGGCTGATCTTGTCAGCCTTGCCTCAATGAATCCTGACATCCCTGAGAGTTGGGACCACCGCGTGCCCACTCAGATGTGGGAGCTGGGTGCAGAGACGGAGAGGGAAGGAGGGAGGCAGCTGAGATTCAGAGTCAGCTGTGCCGTGGGCTCCTTGCCCCAGCCTGAAGCGTGCACTCACCAATCTGCGGCAGACGCGTGTAGTCATCTGAACCACGGGCGGGCTCTCTGGGCCTCCATGCACCTGAGACATGGATGTGTCCATCAATACCTAGTCCTGCGGTGAAGATGGAGCCTGGAACTCAGGTCGAGGTCAGTGGGGTGAGGCGGGCAGCGCATGTGCTCTCGGTGCCCCCAGGCGAAGCAGGTGTCCTTGCATTGAGGCTATCCCAGTCCTGCCCAGAGCCCGGGTCAGTAATGTGCCTGCCATGGTTTCTGGGGAGGCGTCCTCCTCCCCTCTGCCCTCTTGGGCTTCCCACATACTTCTTGCCCTGCGGGCAGGTGGCTTCAGAGTCTCTGCCACCGGCCACTCCCAGGCTCGGTCCTCGGGAGCTCTGTGTGTCCAGGGCCGGATCCTGGGGTCTGCGGGCACAGCACCAGCCCTGCAGCCCACGTTGCTGATTTCTTAATGAAAGAGTGCGTTCATGACACCTGACAGCACCAGGGGGGATTTTTAAACGCCGTACATTAGGCCTTTCACGGGGAATCGCGATGACAGGCTGGCGCAGCAGAACAGAGCTTTCGTCTCGTACCGGTTTCGGGAAAGTCAACTGCGGGGTCACTTCTGCAGATTAAATTCACTCGATTTAGAGGTCACCTCCTGCAGCTAGATTGAGAAAGACAGACACACAGTAGCAAACGCCACCGATGAGATATTAATTCCACTCCGCAAACAAGGATATTATGCCCCCCAATACTTCCAAGAGGTTTTTCTTTTTCAACCCCTTTCCCTTTGGACAAGACGTATCGGCCAATTATGAGGGATGTGCACATGCGCCCGAAGGACTCCTCATCGGGCGGTTGAGACGAGACTGCCTCCGCCCCAGCCCCGTTTGCTCGCAGGGCACCCGTGCTGGTGTGGGCTGCGAGGGCGCAGGAGGGTGACAGTCATGGTGGGCGAGCAGCCGGAGCTCGGGCAGGGGCAGGAGTCCCTCCCAGCATGGCCCCTGCGGCTGAGGCCACTGGTCCCCAAACCTGGCTGGGCGCGGCGTGCCCAGAGCAACCTGTCACGTGGGCCTCCAGGAGGCCCGTGGCTCAGATCCCTCCTCCATGCTGGGTCCCTAGCTTTGAGTGTTATTTATTTTTTCTTTCCTTGTTTCTTGTTTCCAGTGGATGGGAACTAGAGTGGTTTGTGGAGGTGAGCGTGAGGGTTTGGGGCGAGGTCAGGCTTCCACCGTGGCGGGACCAGCCCAGGGCAGCTACAGACGGAAGCTGGAGGTGGACCGAGCTAAAAGGCTTGCCCTGGCCCAGGGCTCAGCCTGAAGGGCGCCTGCATGCACACCTGGCTTCCCATTCGTCCTGCAGCACGGCCGTCCTGCCTCTGCTCCCCTGCGGACCCCAGCCCTGACCTGGGGCGTCAGCTGCACATCAGCCAAACGGGACTTCGCCCGTGGAGCTTTGTCCAAGTTCAGTGCCCCAGCCGCCTTGCTCCTGGACCTGTCGCTCACACGGCCACTTAGCACTTCTTGCCCATGAGCTCCAAAGTCCCAGAGCCTTGCTGTCCACTCCCCGAGTTCCTCTAGTGGCCAGAACACTGCGCTCTGTGAGAAGAGCCAAGAAGCCCAGTGGGGAGCAGCCCGGCTACTGGCCAGCCACGCGGTCTGCTCACACCCGCTCTGCAGAAAGCCCAGCCTCACTCACAAGGACGGATGGCCTAGAGGAGGGGAGATCCTGCTCCTAAGCCTGGCACGGACAGGCCTCCCCAACGTCCCTATCAGCCTGGTGACCGTCACGGGGTCCAACACCTCCATTCGCCTCCCAGCTGTTCCCCAAACCCTGCCTTCCTGAGGGACCCCTCCCTTTTCCTAGGACAGGCATGGCGTGATGTGGCTGGGGCACGACGCTGGGTGGATCCCCTGAACTGAGGTATGTCCCCCCCTTAGCCCTGCTGACGTCTCTTCCGCCCACACCTTGAGTGTCCCCTGGTTGACGGGCTCCCCTGGGCATCCCTCTGCCCTTGGGCCACCTCCCTCGAAGGCGCCCTCTGGTTGACTGTGAACCAGGGCAGCACCTGGGCCCCCAGCCTGCTCCCATCACCTGTGTCCATCGGGGAGGGCCCCGCGCTCCCTGGCCTAAGGCTCACCTGTCCCCTTTTGTCCCCTCTGCCTTCAAGCCTTTGCGACCACACGCAGGCAGGTCACCCACCTCATCCATGGGAGGAACACACCCCTGCTCGGGGATTCTGAGTTTGGCTCCTGGGGTGTGTGGTCGTAAGTGGAGGCCCCCCAAAATTATGTTCATGTCCTGACTCTGATGACCTGACTTGGAAAAAGAGTCTTTGGCAAATGCAGCGAAGTTAAGGGTCTCAGGTGGGACCATCTCGGGTCAGAAGGGGCCCTAAACCCCTGCCAGGTGTCCTCACGGGACACAGAGAGGGAAAGACTTGGAGAGAAGAGGCAGAGGGTGGAGGGACAGGGCTGCAGGCTAAGCCCCGTCTGGAGCCACCAGAGGCCACAAGCGGCCAGGACGCCCCCGGGCCCACCAAGGAAGTGTGACCCTGAGCCCACTGTGACTTCTGCCTCCCGGCTCCCGGGAGGATCTGCGTCTGAAGTTGTCAGGCCCTCGTTTGGGGTCATTTCTTGGAGCTGCCCCAGGAGACACCCTCAGGGCCGCACCCAACCGCAGATTCCTGGGTCCAGCCGGCTGCAGGGGTGAGGCCAGGAGCCAGCATCTTTGCCATGGCACCAGGCACTTCTGCCCTCTGACACCCATGCAGGCCTCTGCAGCCCCCATGCCCGGGGCTATCACCCACTGAGGATCACTTCCACACCCCAGCCTCCCACTGAGCTTCTCAGCATGCCTCCCAGCCGGGTCTGTCCCGCCCCCGTGTCCCCTGCAGGGGACAGGGCGGCCTGTCGGCTCTTTTGGCCATGACCCCGGAAAGTGGTGCTTGGTCGGGCTCTGCTGCCCGGTCTGCGGCCTCTGGGCGCCAGCGCGCTCAAATGCCCACGTGGGTCATGGGGGAGGGGGTTGGCATCAAAGACGTGCTGCTGGGTTGTTGTTAAACCCACACTGCTTCCTCCCTCCGCCCCCTCCCCTCTTCCCCCCACCTGGGTGTCCTACCTCCCACCCCAGCTGATTCTGGAAGCATCTTGGGGGGCCATGCTCTGTGGGCTGCGAGCAGTGACTAGTAGACCCCTCCTGGGCGCGGCGCTGCCCCTGCTGAGAAGGGAGCTCATTCAGGGCAATTCTAAGCAGAGACTAATGAGTCTGGATGAGCTTCAAGGTAGCTGATACCAGCATCGGAAGAAACACCCGGGAGGGGCGCTGGGGCCTTCTGTGGGCTGAGGGATGCTACCCCGCTCCGGGGGCACCTTCCCATTGGGGCGCTGGGTACGCCCCCAACCCCGCATGTCTGGCTGAGGGGTCTCCATCGCCACGCCCTGTGTCCCCTCGCATTAGCTCTCTCACGGGACAGGCTCTAACGAACAGGGCCGCGGCGGGGCGCTCCAGGTCCCTGGGCAGCGGGGGGACTGGGCGGCCTGCCCTGGCTCCTCTGGGGACGCGGAGGGAAGGGTAAGCCGGCTGTCAGCAAGACCCTGTGGCCGGTCCTGAGCCCCGGGTGCGGCCGACAGCTCAGACCAACGCTCCCCCTAGTGCTCAGCTCCGTGCGGCCTGGCGGACAGAGATGCGGATGGACACATATGACCAAGCCTCCCTCTGTTTTTCACTTTTCTTCTCTAGTTTCCTCACCCCTGCGGACGGCCCAGCCCCAGGGCAGGGCCCTGGAGAGCATGGGGTGCAGCCTGACCCTGTCCCTGGCCGTGCTGGTTTGACACAGGGCACCCCACTCGGGGGAGACTGGGAGGCAGCCGGCCAGGGTCTGCATGGGAGGCAGCATCGAAAGACTCGAGAGCTGTGGGGTGTCAGCATGACGGGGTGGGGCATTGGAACGGGCAGAGGTGACGGGGACGCAGCCTGTGACCACAAGAAAGACCACGGTCTTGTGCTCTTGAGAATGGCCCTGTACGAACCTAGAGGCACGGTCAGTGTGGGGGTAAGAGCGTCAGGGAGGCGGGTCCCGGGCTGGGAGGCCCGCTCCTGGTCCCTCTGTGGTCAGCATCAGCCCGTGTTCCTGTGTGCACACATGTGTGCGTGCCAGTGCGTGTACACATGACCACGTGTTCTCATGTGCATCCTTGTGTGTAGGTGTGCGCGTCGGCCCAGGCGTGAGAGGTTGGCCTCCCAGGCTCTATTCTCCCTGAGGGGTGGCCCAGCCTCATTGCCTTTGTTCACCGCTCCCGGGTGGCCCTCCCTCTACACGTGTGTGTGCCAAGTGCTGCAGGGGTGGGTGCAGAGGGCAGGAGGGTCCCCTGTTTCTCCGAGGATCCCGGATCTGGACACGAGTTCTCTGGGGCAGGTCCCAGGAGCCAGCCAGGAAGGAAGGAGTGGGCGCCCCTCAGGGGGCCGGGGTCCTGCCAGACCGCTCCCCTGCATCCCTGCTGACGTGGTCCCGCCCCCGACACCCCGCGGTCACTAAGAAACAGCCGCTATTTTCTTCGCTTACCCCGGGAGGCCCGTGGCTCCCGTCCGCGTCCTACCAGGTGTTTTCAGCTGTTTGTGTCTTAGGTCGAAAGTAAACACCAGAAAATCCAGTTCCCTGGCAGCCCCCGCTCGGCCGCCCCCTGCTCCGGGGAGACCGAGGGCACCGCGCGTCCCCATCTATCACCACCGTCCCAGCCCAGAGGCGGCTCTGCTTCTCCATTTACGTTGGGCTTTGGAGAGACCTGAGCATTTACCTTTCATTCCTGTGGCTCCTGCTCCGCGCTGCCCGTCCTCCCCCGCCGGCCTGTCCCCATGTCCCATCCCCGTCCCCTCTCCCTCCCAGCAATCTCGGTCCTGCCACTTCTGAGGAGCGCTGGGGGCCCAGTGGGCCTCTGTCCACTCCGAGGGGGACGTGACCCAGGCCGTGCCGGCTGGAGCACCACGTCCGGTGCTCGGGGGCGGGTGGTGTGGGCCCCTCGGGGTCTTGATTGGCCTTGTGCTGCACAGGTCGGCTTGAAGCCGTCGGGCTGGGGCAATGCAGCCTCTTCTGGGCGAAGCGAAGACCCGGTGTTTGGGAACACAGGTGCTGTGACCCGCGGAGTCGGGAGCTTGTGCTGTCACGCTCCTGGGACGGGCCGGCACAGGCCTCGGTGGGGGTGATGCGTCCCACAGGGTGTTCAGAAGGTGACCCTCTCTACCCCACCCTCTGTCCCCAGCCCCAGGTCCTGGCACCCGTGGGGTCCTGGGCCCCTGCGCCCTAGTGGAGATGAGAGCCCTGGTCACCCTGCCACCCCTGGGCCTGTATCCGGAACCTTCCTCAGGCATAGCCAGCGGCCACTCCATCCAGCTCCCACGGGTGCAGGAGAAGCTTCTGGCGGGTGATGGCCAGCCCCCAGGGAGCCGAGGTCACGGGTGTCTCCCAGGCTGGCGGGGGACGCATAGGGCCCCAGCCTCACAGCTCAGGGACTAGAGAGCTGCACATCACTCCCCGTACCACCTCCTCGTCCCCGTACTGAGACAAAAGGGCCAGTGCAGTGGCCCTTGCTTCCCTCCCATGTCTGGAAGGGGCTTCCCTGTGAGGCGACCTGTCGGGCAGGCCGCAGCCTGAGCAGGGACGGGCAGGGGGGTTCTGAACAGCCGAAAGGGCAGAGTGCGCCCATTTCCCAGAATAAAGGGAGTGGAGTGGGGCCGGCTGTCACAGCCCGGCTCTCGGCTCAGGTCTCAGCCCGGACGGTGGTGACCCCACACCCGGCACCTACATCTCCCGTGCTGGAGGCTGGGGTGCGAGGTCTGTGAGACCCCTCCTCCAGGCGGGGGCTTCCCAGGGTGTCCTCACCCCGGGACCGGGAGGCGGCTGCCAGGGAGGGGCTGAGGGAGGCTCATACCCAGCACAGGGGTTCCAGCCTCACGACACCCCAACTCCCGGGGCCCTGCTGCCTCACGCCCTCACTCCACGGGTTGGGGTGTTCGCAGGTGGATCTGGGGGGCACGGACCGTCAGCCCACGGCCCTGGAGTGGCCTGAGGGAGTGAGCTGGGAACGCAAACTTGAATCCCTGAAGAGTGACCGGTCACCTCCCTGCCCCAAACGGCATCTCCGACCCGGCAGGAAGTCATGAAGGGGTGGCTGCCGGGGGTGGGGGGTGGGGTCCTTGTGGGCCACAGGCAGCGTGTGCACCAGGAGGTGCCAGGCCACGTCCTCAGCAGGACCCGGGATCCCCGCTCCGAGCTTCCTGCCGTGAGTCCGTGATGCGAAACGAAGGCTTTACCTGAGTGAAAGCAGATAATCTCCACATCCAGTGCCTGCCGCCTCTCCAAGTCCCCGTGCCCGTGAAGTCTGAGGAAGGGGGCTTCTGCGGGCAGCGTGGGGCATCCCCTAGGCGGCCCCCAACCACGCCATCATGGGGTCTCCACTGGGGACCAGACCGCGAGACCCGCGGGAGAGACTAAGGCCTTCACCCTTCCGAGACACGAGAGCTGCTTGTAAAGCTGCAGGGCACGGATGGGTGGCCGGGGACACGCCATCGTGTCTGCGTCGGGGCCAGCCCTGGTGGTGAACGCGGGGCTCTGCGGGTCGGCCCCAGGCCCAGCAGCGGGGAGGCTGCCCAGCAAACACATGCAGCATAGCATGACCCAGTGTAGGCCTCCCGGTGCACGTCCTGACCCACCTGCCGGGGACACGCAGCGGTCAGGGCTGCTGCAGTCAGCGGGCAGGTGGGGAGGCCCATGTCCTCACATCCAGGCCTGGCCCCCGTGGAAGCCCTGTCCTCTCCCTGCCGGCAGACACCCTGGGGCCACCCCTCCCGAAACCACAGTGCCTGGGCCGTCCCCCGCTTCCTCACTGGGCCCTGATCTGGCCGCGTAGGCGCCTACTCGCTGTCCCCAGGTGATGGCACCTTGTCCTCCTCAGGCTCCTGCCCTCTCCCTCTGCCCACTTTCCCCATGAGCTTGGCGACAAGATATCCGCCTCCTGGTCCTTCCTCAGCCCCACAGCAGCAGGACCCTGCTTGCCCTCCGCGGTGACCCTCCCCATCAGAGCTGGGCCGCCCTCCACCCCTCCGTCCTCTGCCTCCCACCCCGACTTCTCACAGCTGCCCAGGCTCTGCGCCTGGGACACATTCCTGCCCGTGGGGGTCATCCCACCCGGTGGCAGCCCCACTCACCCCACCCCCCATGACCCTACTCACCCCGTCCCACCGCGACCCTTCTCCCCGCCCCACTGTGACCCCCTCACCCTTCCCCACGGGGACCACACTCACCCCACTGGTGTGGAGGGGCCCCAAGGGCAGGAGGCCAGAACGAGACACGAAGATGGAACGAGAGGTCATCTGCTCTCCCTGTCTGTTTTGAGCTGGGACATCGGTCTTCTCCTGCCCCCGACTGGGACTGCCCCGGCCTGGGTCCCGCCAGTGTAGACGGCAGACCTGGGGACCTCACAGGTTCCACAGTAACAGAGCTGACTCCTGAAACATGTCCTCCAGTGAGTCCTCCCGCGCCCGTTTCCCTGGAGAAGGAACATGCGGTGTGACCCGCCTTCGCCACTGGTCTCCGAGTCCAGCGAGTCCCCTGCGTCCTCCGTGCCCCCGGGAAGCTTGAGGTGGAGCTCAGGCCTCTCTGAGTTCCTTCCTTCCTCTTCCTGCAAATGCTGAGCAAAGGACCAACCCTAGGGGAGCCTGTGCAGTCCCAGCTCGCCCCGGAGACCTTTCCCCGCCTGAGCCACCCTGGACACAACAGGGAGCTGGGAGTCCCGCCAGTCCCCGTGGGCCGGGAAGCTTCCGCAGAGTGCCTGGGACCCGTCCCCTCCTCCTCAGCCCCAGGGACAGCAGGGCTGCCCACCCCGGGGGACAGGACAGGCCTGCAGGCCGGGCACCTGCTCCCTCTCCTGGCTCCCTGTCCTCACCGGGACGGCCGTTCTTTTCCGTCTTTCTGCACGAGGTGAGGTGCAATCAGAGTGATCTCCGGTGGGCATTAGGCAGGTGACTCCAATTTTAAAATCAGAATAAGGAGTCACGTGTGCCAGACATGGCGGGATTTGCTGAGGATTCTGGGCGCCATCCCGGGGCGCACGGGACAGCCCGGCCGGCCGTGGGCCCCGTGGGCCGTCCGTGCGCCAGGACTGAGCGGGCACACGCGACTGCCGACGGCCCGAGCTCATTTTGAATGGTCTGGAAGCCCCTCCAGGCTTCTCCACACGCGGCCCGAGTTCCCACGAATCCTGCTCCTGGGACCCAAGGACTGTAGCCGGGGAAGGTGGTTTGAGAGGGAAGACGCATCAGACCAAACTCCACATTTTTATTCCTGCGTAAACCGTTTCTGGAGTGAGTGAACTAACAGATAATGTCCGAGCTTCAGCCTCATGGCCGCAGGCTGTCCGGGCTGGGGACAGCGCCCTGCTGCTGGGGCTCCGGGACCCGGCCCGGAGCGGCGTCCCCACCCTGAGCGGGAGCCTGGCATCTGATGGTCTCGAGGACATTGCGGCCCATGGGCAGCACTCCGTGTGGGGTGGGCCCATATCTGAGAGAGGGGAGAGCACGCGGGAGCCTGCAGGGCCCGGGGACCCGCCGCATCCCCGGGAGGCAGAGCGTCAGGCAGGGCTGGACTTGCAGGGGCGTCTGTGCAGAGGCCTATGGTCTTCTCGGAGGGTCCCCCAGGCCACCGGCCTCTTGAGCCCCAAGTGCGCGTCAGTCTAAAATTTTCTAAAATGCCAGCTCCCGGGAGTCTGCTATCCTCGTCTCCCTGCAGGGCCCTCGGCGGCTCTTGGTGTCTTGAATCTCTAGGATCAGCTCCAGCGCAGCAGCCCGGGGCCCCAGCAGGTCACCCCACTTGGCATCTGAGCGCAGGTGCCTGGGGCAGCCCGGGGGCAGAGCGGGGCGGTGCACGGTGGCTCCCAGCCTTTGGTGGCTTCAGAGAAGAGCAGGGCCCTTCCTGCCCAGTGGCTCCGGGAGAGACCAGGCCCCGTGGCTGAGAGTGGCCCTCAGTGTTCGCTGGCATCCTGGCACCCCCGCCCTGCTTTTCAGATCTGACACCCCCAGGCCAGCTCCTGTGTGCAGGGCCCAGGACTCTGCACGAAGGGGTGTGCCTTCGACAAACACCAACCTACGAAGGGCCTGGCCGTCCAGAGATAGATTTCATCGGACGCTCACTTTCTCCAGCCGCGGGGTGGGCAGCTCGGGGGGCCCCCACCCCAGGGAACAGGAAAGCAGGAGTGAGGACAAGCCCCCGGGGACCCATTAGCAAACAAGGGCATCTCAAGGTCTTTCTGTCGGGCAGGGTTCAAAATCTTTTATTGGGACCATATTTCCAGTTCTACTGAGGTTCCCTTAACTCACAAAATCGTCACCTCTTTACTCTGTATCGCAGGATCCTTCGCTACCGTGTGCTTCTGCGATGTGGGTCGTCAACACCTCCCTGCACTCACGTCGCGACTTCTGGGCAAGGCGAGCGCGTTCCTCTCCTCCCTTGGACGCTTTCGGGGATGCAGAAGTGGGTCCCAGGAATTACCTTAGAGCTGGAGGTCTGGGCTCTGGACCGACCCCCACGTCCTCCACCCCAGCTCCTGTCCCTCTGCGTCTGCGGGACGTCTTTCCGGGAAGAGTTGGGCCATCCCTACCACTCGGGCCCGAGTGTGGACCCTCCCGGGATCGGTGGGCCGGTGGCAGCGTGGACAGCAGGCTGAGCCACAGAGGCCCGGCACCGGGCCGGGACCGGACGGTGGGTGACCCCTCGGGAACCGGACCCCCAGCCCGTCTGCACGGAAGTGGGGGCGTGTCGGAGGGGACACGCAGGCTGGCGGGAGTGAGTAAAAGCGACCCCGGGGCAGCATGTTTCTAACAGACTCTGCATTCACTGGACCAGCAGCTGAGGAAGATGGAACCGAGCTCTTCGCTAATGCGCCAGCCACGTCCCGGAAAGCGGGGATCGGTGCGGCGTAGCTGTGTGGCACTCGTGTGGCTCAGCTGATTGAATTTCTTGATTGACTCAGATATTCTCAGTTCTGAAATTCAATGAGACCACGGAAGGTTTCCATGACGACAAACTGCTCTTCCCGAGGCTGGGGGTGGGAGGGGCCCCCAGAGGGCACGCTGACTCCGAGGACTCCAGCCGCTCCGTGGCGGGTCGCCAGTCTCCCCGGTTCCCTGCCCCCTGGGGCGGCATGCCCACCTCCCGGGCCCCGCTCTCAGGAAGAGGAGCCTGTCTTCTTCCCATGTCTCCCCATCTGCTGCCCTCAGAGCCTCCGCTGACTGGACCGTGCCTGCCGCGGTCACTGCTCCCTCATCTCCGGGCAGGGACGGCGGCTGGCTTTCCCCTCCCTCCCCTGCCTCTGCTGGTGTCGGCCCCCCCTTCCCCAAATGCCCCAGCAGGGCAGACAGCTGGCTGGAGACCGCTGGGCGAGCGCAGGGAGACGGCGGCCGGCTCGCAGGTGAGCCCACGTGCGTGTCTGTCCCGCGAGCTCACTAGTTTGCGTCCGGTTTAGTCCTCTCCGGGGTGATGGGACAAGGTCACCTGACGGGCAGGTGACCAGGGCTGCCTCCCAGGGCCACCCCCACCCTGGGTGTCCAGCTCAGGGTCCCCGCCCTGCTGGGATCCCCGTGGGAGGGGGCGCTGCTGTGACAGCCCCCTGTGTGTTAAGGGCCTTGCTGTCCCCAAGCGGTTCACGGGAAGAGCAGTTACTGAGGCATTACGGGGGTGTCTCCCTCCTCCACACTCACCGTCCTTTTGTCACCCAGAAGGGCACTGGCGCGGTCCGTGCGGGGAAGCACTCCCCGGGCCGAAACCCTCGGGAAGGGCTACGGGGTGAAAACGTTCCAGACGGGGCTGCAGAGAGCCTGGGCCCTCTGCTCTGGCCCGGCCCTGTGGGGCCCAGAACGTCCGCCCCGAGGGGCCTCCTGGGACCGCTATGCTTCCTGAGCGCAGCCTCCCCAGGGCTGGCCACTAGGGCACCAGCACCAGGACGTTTGGAGCTCGCGGAGGCTTTGGGCAGCTGCAAACACAACCAGCAGAGGAGTCCGTGACGGGAGAGAAGAGAACGGAGCAGGGACACGGCAGAGGGGCTCCGAGACCCGTCGCCCATGTGCCCACACCTCTGCCCACCCCAGACCCCGTTAAGGTGGGACACAGAGGGGGGAGGTGAGCCGAGGGCTCAGGCTCACGCCGGCTTTCCCAGGCTAACCTGGAGGACCCAGCGTACAGGCCCCGGATCCCTCCCTCCCGCCTCCTCTCCTGAGCCCCAGCCCTGGCCAGCAGCCCTCACCACCCTGGCCCGTCTCCTCGGCATGGTGCCGGCCCGGCCGCTGCCAGCCACGAGCCTATCAGCAGGGTTCCGGACCCTCCCCACGCGGGAACTCCGGCACGGGAGAGAGATTCGGGGCTCCACAACCGTCCACCCCCTTGGCCTCCCTGTGGCCCAAGAACCGTCCCCCCTGCCCCCTTTACCAAAGAGGAGACTGAGGCACAGGGAGGTCACCGGGCCACCGGTGATGGTCTGGGCCATCACTCCCTCTCCGGGACCAGCCTCCAGGCCATACCCTCTGGCCCGGCCTCCGCCTTCCTGGCTCAGACCACTTCCTTCAGCCAGCAGGTGCCTGTGGTTGTGCCTCTGGAATGAGCGTCCCGACGTGAAACAGGACTGCGTGGCCTCTGGCGGTGCTGGGGGTCGAGCTCCCAGAGTCCGCCCCAAGTGAGGACAGGGGTCTTGGCAAAGAGCCTCAGCCCCCTACTGTCCGCTCAGCCCTGGAGGGTCCAGCAGCAGCCTGCGTGCCCCGCCTCCCTCGAGTGGGCCGCGTGGAGACCCGCTGCCAGTTACGGGTTGTAATCGGTTCAGTTTGCTGCGTACGGAAGTGCCCCGAGCCTGAGCGTCTCGGAACGCTTCTCACGTCACAGTCTCTGGGTCACGCACCGCGGATGCCCTGGGGGCCTGTGGTTCCGAGTCTCTCCCAGGCTGTGGTCAGGAGTAGCTGGAACCATGGTCCCATCTGGAGGCTGGACCGGGGCAGGACCTGCTCCTCCCTGGCCGTCGGAGCTGTGGTCAGCTCCACCAGGATGAGCCAAGTGGAAGCACCGTCCCTCAGGAACCTCACCTCAGAGGGGACACCCCACGTCTCCCACCACCTCTGCTCGTTAGGTGCTAGGCCCACTGTATCCAAGGGGAGGACCTGCACACGGCGTGAGTGTTAGGAGGTGGGAGCCCGGCTGTCAGTAAAGACCCTACTTACCCGCTCGTCTCCGGGAGGAGCTGGACCCCCTGCCCCGGGGCCCTCCCCACCGCTGGCCTGAAGGCAGCTTGTCTGCCCCGGCTTCCCCACTCGGGGTCTGTGGGTCTGAGCCCCTGGGTAGGGGCGAGCCGCTGAGACCCTCCCTGTGCAGGGCACGGCGGGCAGGAGAGCTGCCCCTGCACCTGGCTTACTGTCCAGGGTGATACAGACCTGGTGCAAGGTCAGGGTCACTGTGGGAGGCACAGCTGAGCCCAGTGGACTGCCCCCCTGCTGTCCCCTGGGCTCTGGCCTCAGGGAGGGTCCCTGCTGTGGCCTTCCTGCCCACAGGCCGGGAGGTGGTGCTGGCCAGGCCCGGTGCTCAGGGAGGGTTGCCCCATGAGGCATGTCGGGCCGCGCAGAGACGTTCTGTCCTGTCCCTTCTCCGGGGAGCTCTCTGTACCTCTAGCTGTCACCCATCTCTCCAGTTCTCTCACAGGAGGTGGCCATGGGGAGCTGGTACAACTCTGGGGAGATGGGACCCGCACGGAAGGACCCCTGGGCCATGTCCAGGCCACCGTGGACTGCACTCCTTGAGAAGACAGGTGGGGCTGGCCCTGTCCCCGCATACTGGGCTTCCTGAGTCTGCGGAGGGCCTGCAGCTTTCCCGGCTGGCGTCCGAGCCCTCGAAAGCTGCTCGCACAAACTGCTCCTGTGTTTGGGGAAGACAGCTGTGAGCAAGCAGATGTGGTCCGCAGCACCGAGTGGCACCGGGGTGGGGGTTAGCCCGGGGGCAGCTAGGGGAAGGGATGACAGACTCCGTGGAGGCACGGCGGCCGAGCAGGGGAGGGGAGCCCTGACCAACGGTGTGGGACACAGAGGTCTCCAGGTGGTGACTGTTAAGCAGAGACCCGACGGGGGCTGTGGACGGGCGGGGGATGGTCGGTCCCATCTCACAGATGAGCAAATCGACGCCCAGAGTGGCAAGGCTACTTGTGTGGGTCCCAAAGCCGGAAGTCGCAGGCACTTGCTGAGTGGACGAGACCCGAATGCCCAGCACCCCTGCCATGCGCCATCCCCAGCTGGCCTTGGCTCCACTCCCCAGGTCCCCAAGGGTTCAGTCACCGACCCCTACCGGGGGAGCCCCACCGTGGGACACCTGTGCTAGACAAAGGTCAGGCGGAGCTTTCTGCATCATTTATCTGGTTGTTCTGAAAAGCGGCCCCCGCCCCCGGGACTGGACGGACGTGTCCAGTTAATGGAGCCCTTTAATGAGCTCCCTGCTGCTGGAGGAAGGGCCCGGAGGCCCCCGGACCTGCTAGCCCAGGCTCACGAGGCCTCCACGCAAGGCCCTCGTCTTGCGGAGGCAGCATGTCGGCAGGAGTGGGCCTGGGCAGGTGTTTATGTACCTACTGATCTCTTCCAGGGAGTTCGATAGGAAGGAGGCTATTAGCCAACCGTGGGGGAGCTGCTGGACTGTGTCCGTGCTGGAGCCCAGGGGCCAGGCCCAGTCTGGGCTCACACGGACTCGCACACTCAGGGAATGCTGGCCCCACCGCCCGGGGCTGGAGGCTTCGTCCTGTGGAATCTGGATGGTCCTGGGAGGCCGGGGGCAGATGGATGGGGGGCAGGTCCCCCTAAGCCAGGCTGGGGAGTTGGATTCTGTGCCTGGGGCAAGGAGATGACCCGAGAGGATTTCAGCAGGAAAGTGCCCAGGACTTCGGGTGGGTGAGAATGGCGTTTGCCGAGTAGTGGGGAGTGTGAGCGCCCACGGGCGCCCAGAGAGTGGGGGAGGGAAGCCACTGAGAAAGCAGGAGGGAGGGGGAGGCAGGGGGCGGGAGGGCCCCGCAGTGCACGCAGGCAGACGTGCCACCTCCGGTGGGAAAGACGGAGGATGAGGGCATTCAGGGCGGGCGTCCAGGAGACAGTCTGTGTACGCAGGACGGCGACGATGCTGGTTCCTGGCGGACGCGGTGCAGGCGCGGGCTCGCAGGGGCACTTGGGGCCCGGGGTACGTGATGGGGTGAGAGGGGGCCGGGCAGAGGATCAGGGACCCCGTGCGTGACAGGTGCTGAGGAGGGGCCCCAAGAGGCCAGGGGCGTGGGAGCAAGAGGAGCCGTGGAGGGGGTGGGGGCCTCATCTTCTTCCTGTGTCCAGCCTCGGGAGGGGGCGCCTACGGGTGACCTGAGTGGAGCAGCCGAGGTGGGTCTGTCATTCACTTGGGGCCTTGCATCCAGGCAAGCGAGGCAAGGGCAGCTCTGCGCCCCTATGGTACACCAAGCCCCATCTTTGGTCCCGTACCCACTCTCCTGTGTGGTCCTGGAGCATCAGAGGGGTCACTGCTCGGAACCCCAGGTGCAGGTCGGGGTGGTCGGGAGGGCGTGTGGCACAGGAGGTGCTGGCTGGGCCACAGCCCCTTCTTCTCGGGCCGCGAGCTCAGGGCCCGGCGGGACACTCTAGGGACAGTGATGAGGGAGGCGGGGAGGGGAGTCTGGGGGCCGTCTCAGAGATGAAGAGGAAACGGGTCGCGTCCGCCCCGGGGAGGTGGGGGGTGGGAGCTCACGGCCAGCTGGGGCTGTTCCCAGCCTTGCTGTACCCTCCCTGCCGGGTTGACTGGATCAACCTTGAGAATGGACTGCGGTGGCCACACCGTCAACAGACAGTCTGAAAAGAGCAAATATTGGCTCCCCCCTGGGGCAAGAAGCCGATTACCTCTGGGGGGTGGGGCGGGCGACCTTGCTTCCCTGTGAATCGATGGGAACTTCTGGGTCAATAAATCTTAGTGTTCTTTCAACAGAAGTCGATGTTTCCGTTCCTGTTGTTATCTCGTCTGGGACGTCCCGGGG
This sequence comes from Mellivora capensis, assembly GCA_004024625.1. NCBI lineage: Eukaryota > Metazoa > Chordata > Mammalia > Carnivora > Mustelidae > Mellivora > Mellivora capensis. Next base: position 133,517 of record PISX010001530.1, on the reverse strand, counting down.
CTGTGCCTCCGTCGGGGGGGTCTCCCCTCCGCGCGCTCTCAGGTCCTGTGGGCCAACTGACCGAGGACCCCTCAGATGGAACCGGCAGCCCCCTGACTCCTCACCAACCCCCAAGGCCCAGTCCTTGCCCTCCCCATGCCCCAACTGCCCAGAGCTTCCCCCTCAGCGGGCCCTGGCCCCAGCCCCACCACCAGCTTCCCCTCAGATGCTGTCCTTGGAAGCTCAGACCCTTGGAAGGAAGCAGCTGTCCCGCCTTTTGAGGGCGAGATGTCTCTCCTGTGGACAGTGCTTGCTGTAGCCAAGGGCCAGGCACAAATTCAACCCAGAAGCAGAGACGCCAGCTGGAGAAGGGCCCGGCAGCTGCTGTCCGTGGTGCTGCTGCTGGGACCCGGCCACGGTAGGCGGCAGAGCGGTGGGGGCCCGGCCCCCGGGCTTCCTGGGCTGCAGGCATGCTCCTCGGACATCCAGCTGCGGGAAGCTGTGTCTGGGGGCTCCTGGCCTGGATGGCAAATGCAGGCTCAGCATGGCCAGGTTGGGCTGTGCGGCCCGGGGAGGAGGGTCTGTGGGTCTGAGGCCCATCCTTGGGCTTGGGTGGGCCTCTGTCCGGTGGACCGGGGCCAGAGGAGTGTCACGCAGGTGCTGGACCAGGACGCCTGTCCTGGCGTGTGGGGGAGGGTTGCAGTTCGCGATGGCTGCCGCGGTAGTGAAGGCTCAGGGATCAAGACACCATCCATCTCCCCAGGACAACCGCTACGCCCGTGATGGCAGCGATCGCCGTGCGTTCATGATTTATGGAGAGGGCAGTGATTACTTTGTAATAGTTAGTTAAAGGGTTTTTTGGCAATGGATCAATTTGAAGGAAATTGAAATACAATGACTCTTAAGTGAGTGATTGGCTGAAAGAAGTCAGATCATGTGCGTGTGAGTGTGCAAGTGTGTGCGAGTGTGCAAGTGTGGAAGCGTGTGCATGGCGTGTGTGCGTAAATGTGCATGTGTGCAAGTGTGTGTGTGTGCTGTGCGCGCGTGTGGGCATGTAGGCGTGGCTTGTATACATGTGCGAGTGCACACGTGTGTGGTGTGTGTCTGAGTGTGCACGCGTGTGTGCATGTGTGGGCACGTGAGTGAGTGGGAGGCGCTGCTGGACCAAGAAGCAGGAGTGGACGGACACAGGACTGAGCAGCTGCGGTAACCGACGCCCCGAAGCAAAGGAGAACTGACGGCTGCAACATTGCGGTCGAGCCTTCGGGTCCCCAAGTGTCCTCAAGGCCTGCCAGGCAGCTGAAGGACAGTGTGGCCACAGGCCAAACTGCTCCGGTGTGTGCATGTGTGTGCGCACACGTGGCTCCCTCAGAGACTGGGTGCTGCACACATAGCACAGAAGTTTCCAGAAGGCCCCAGTGCACATGCTTGGGGAGGTGACCCCAACGGATGCGTGACCATGTCTAGATGGGGCTGTGGCAAGTGCTTGCTCCCTCCTCTCCCTCCAGGTTTGTGCGTCCCGCATCGCACGGCCTTTCCATGGCCAGGCCTTCCCAGCCCACCCTGCTTCCTGCTCCTGTCCCCCTGCCTTTAACTCTCTCCAGATGGCCACCTTGGGCTTTGTGCCTTCTCTCTGGCAATACCTTCTCTCCTGAGCGTCCGCCCAGGGGATGGGGTTTCTCAAGGATAAGCTCTTTCCTCCCATCTTCCCTGACGCCCTCTCTCTGGGTGATCCACCCGTACGGGCAGCATCAGGAATGGACCACATACAGACGGCGCCCACACTCCCCATCGAGCTCCCACCCGACCTTGAGCTCCAGGGCTCCACCCACATCCATCCTCGTCCCCAGCATCTCCTCATGGACGTCTCGTGGTACCCAGCTCAACAGAGACCTGGGGACCATCGCCGCTGCCTTCCCATCCCTCACGGGCTCCAGGGTCAGGTGACTTACGTCTGGGCAATCCCCTGACCCGAGCATCTCTGAAGTGTGGTCAAGCAGCACCTCGCTCTGTCTGCTCCAGCTGCCCTGGTCCACCTTTTGTGGTCTCTGGAGCATGTCCAACCCGAGCCAGACAACTTTTCAGCCTTGACCTTCAACAAGGTCACCTTGTCATGGACGCATTTTCTGGTCTCACAAACCAGGTCCAATCCCCTGGGTGGCACCTCATGAAGCTGCGTATCTGCTGTACAGCACTCGTCAAATAGGAATTCCCTGTGTGAGTGGTTATTTGAATAAGCCTATTTACTCCACTGTTTTGCAAACTCCATGAGGGTGGGGTTGTATATGTCAGACCTCACACATCACTGTTTCCTTCATACCTCGCATGCAGACTGTCTATGGTAGGTGCCCCCCATCCGCCCCTCTCTCTCCCTCCACCGCCTCTCCTTCCCTCCCACTCTCCCTTCCTCCATCATCCGTCCGTCACGCCATCACCCCTCCACCATCCACCCATACCCTCCCTCTGACAGTTACTGGGTGCCGTGCACCGGTCACAGGTGCTTTACATAGATCAACTCAGCTGATACCCCCCAAGACCGAGAAGAGAGTGATAATTCTTGTTACTGACCTCATGTTACAGAAGAAAACAGTGGGCTTGAGAAAGTTAAGAGCTTGACCAGCCAGCCAGTGTCAGAGCCCCATATCAGAAGAGTGACCCCCAGAGCCCTTGAATCGGTTACCTGCACTGACTCCTCCTGACATCTCTGCCACGGAAGGTCTTAATCCTGGAGGCTCACCTGACAAGAGCGGTGGCAGCCCCATGGACCCCTGGCCTCTGCTCCATTGCTTTGGGCCCCACGGAGAAGTCTGCTGTTCGGTGGCTGCCTTGCTGTGGTCAGGCGTGCACGGGCCTGACCTTGTGGCCGTCCCTGTGGGACTGGCTGTGCATGACTCTGCCTCTCCAAGCCTCTGCTTGCTTGTGACGCGGGCGGGCTGCAGCCCTGCCAGGTGGGATTGCTGGGTTTTACAGATTGTATATGAGGGAGGCCAGGAAAACAGGTGTCGTGTTTGGGCGGAGACACCGTCCCCTCCTCGGGGGGGCGGGTCAGTCTAGTGCGAGCGTGAGCAGCCTGGAGTGGGCATGAGATGGAGCTGCACAAGCGGGGAGGTGGGAGGACAGAGACCCTACAGTTTGCACACGGAGGACGCCTGCTCCAGATCTCGGAGAGACAGGGACACTGCACAGTGCGGGTGGACCTGCCTTGTGGGAAGAGGCAAGGAATGTGGCGCCTTGTCCCCCTGCTCTGTGCAAAGTGTTGAAAACCTGGCACCTCGCTGAAGCCCCCAGAGGGTCTGTCTGGAGGGTGTTTTCTGAATGAGTCACTAGACCGGGGACGCACGGCTAGCGATTGCCGGGGTCCCCGAGCGCCTCCACGCAGCCTCCCCACCACATCCCGCTGTGCCGTGTCGTGGGGTGAAAACTATCCCAGACAATGAAAACGGGAAGACGTGAACAGATGGGCATGAACACGAGCTTTGGTGTGCGGTCGGGGTGGGAGGAGTGATTGTTACCGAAGGGAAGGACCATGAACTTCCCCTTGACCGCAGCCTGGAGCAGCAGGACGGGTGGGGGGGGGGGGCAGGCAGTGAGCACCGGGGAAGGAGCCTCGGTGACCGCGTGGGGAGTACGTGATGGTGGCTAAGGCTGGGGACAAAGATGCCCAGGGGTGCGTGAGCAGAAGCACTGGCCACTTTCACCGCTTTGGAGTCCCAGGAAGAGGAGTCACGGGTAGGAGAGAACCGGGGTTTCGCGGGGTGAGAACAAAGCAGTGAAGTGTTGAGTCGATCATCCGTTAAAAACATCCAGCAAGTTCCCCAGGAAGAAGGAGCACACACCGTCGCTGTGTGAATCTTGGAAATCGTTGCCCCTGAGAACAAAGACCCAGCTGTGTGTGTGCGGGTACTTTTCCTTCCTTCCGTGAGCAGAAGGTGTCCCAGGTGAAGAAGGATGTTCCCAGACAGGGAGGGAAGTGACCCAGAGCCCAGGAGGCAGCCTGCGGGAGGTGAAGAAGGGGTTAGCAGGAGCGGAATCCTTGCCGGCACAGTCGGGTCCCGGCGGAGGCCGCGGGAGCACCAAGCCCTCGTCTCGTCCCAGGTCCCTGTGCTGAAGACAGGATGGTTCACCGTGAGAGATAAGGTAAGCGCTGGCTGGGTATTTAGAAACCTCTAGATGGGAGTCAGCGTCTGGGTTCCCCATGGAAAGGCTTGTGCCCACCTCAGGCTTCTGTCCGCGTGCCCCCGGCTGGACCCTGTCGGGCCACCTGGGCTCAGCAACGAGCCACACACGCCCGACTGCCCGGCCAGAGGCGGAGGGAAGGCGAGCTGTCCTTGGGCACACGGAGGGTGCGCGAAAGCCACGCCCGCCACACCAGAGCCCAGCGGACACCAGGGAGGCCGGAGCTCTCAGGACGGTCTCGCGGACAGACAGTCTGGGGGCTCCGCAAGCGTGTTGGCAAAGAGGAGAAGGAGGGACGCATGGCAAGAAGAGCATCAGAGGAGGAAACTGCAAGACAGTCCCGCCTGAGAGAGAAGGCGCTCCGCGCGCGTCAGAGCCGTAGGGAGCGCTCGGTGCCCACGAGCCGCGGCTCAGCCTGAGGCCACCATGAAACCACGGATGGTGCAAACCGGGGCTCTGGGGATAAGCTGAGAAAGGAGGGCCGCCGTCCCCAAACTGAAGATTCATCTAAAATTGCACCAAAAAGAGAGATTTGGATGAAAATCAGGCTGTTGTCAGATGGGCTCAGGGCCAATGAGGAGGCCAGGAGGCCACAGAACATGGGACGTGGGACGCGGGGGTCCCAGAATGCAAGGGTCCCCCCCCGAAGAACCAGCATGACCCACTGGGGGACAGATGTCACAGCAGAAACGCCTTTCCCGGAAGGGAGAGAAGGTCCCGCGTCCTGAAGGAGGGCGCCTTTCGGCCTCACGGTGTCCAGGCCACCTGGAAGTCACCATGTGCGAGGAGACCCAAGGAAGCACTAAGGAAAGACCCGTGGACCGTCCATTCTCCCCGCGGCCTCGCTCCCCACAAGCCCACAGGGAACACACACCGGCGCGCTCAGGAGGTGAGGGATGAAGCTTCCCGGATCGACGGTCATTTCCTGCAAAGCAGGCACAGACCTTGTCAGACTCACGGCAGCCCCCGCGTCCCACGTTGGGCTTTGGATGAAGCCCCTCCAGGTGGACAGTGGGCGCTGAAGGCGGTAAGGGACCGACGGGCTTGGCCATCATGTGCTCCAACCATGGGGTCACACGGGCCATGGGCACGTCCCTGGCCTCCTGTGTGGGGGACAGAGCCGGGGGCCGCCGTGGGGACCACAGAGGAGCACCTCAGGGGCTCCCACCACGTCTCGTGAGAAGACGCAGGACAGCGTGGACAGTGCTAGGGAAGGGGGCTCCGCGATTTTAACGCCAGTCAGTTTCATTCATATATAAAGGCAAAGAGACCAAAAAACAAACAAACAAAAAACAAAAACCCCACCCAATTCCATATATTCAAGAGGAATAAAATTCTCCATAAGAAAATTGGGGAAACCATCAGGATCTCTGGGAAGAGCACGTGATCCATCATCCGGCTGAGGGCGCGCGCCGGGCGAGCGGGCCCCAGCGGCGGCGCAGGGAGAGGGTTGCTGGGACCCTCACGCGTCCGCCGCAGGCGTCACCGAGACGCATGTCGGGTGGAAGGAAGGGAGGCCACGCGGCCTCTCCCAGAGCTGAACACAGCCTGGAGGCCGGAGGGGGGAGTGGAGGGCTTCCCCGGCCCCTCCCTGCCCTCCCCGTCCCCTCCCGCTGCCTGCCCATAGCCGTCTGCCGGAGGCTTCCCTCATTTGATGCCGGACTCTTTCCAGCTGATGGCATTCGGGGGGAAACTCTGCTTTCCACAGTGAAAAACATTCGATGCATGAATGCATGTACCTCATGTTCACAGAAACAGAATCACCCAAACCGCCGGAAAGAACAAGTCGATGGGGTCTCATGGCCGCGTGGACGCCCCTCGTCTCTTACCCTGGGACCAGTGAGGCTGGGAGGTGGAGCCTGGTTCGGATGCATCTGGGCCCCCCAGTTCGGAGCTTCCCGGGAAGGTGACTGGGGCAGGGGACCAAGACCAGGAGTTCTGGAGGTGACGGAACGGTGAGCCGGCCGGCTCCGTCTCCGCTGCCCATCAGCTTCCCCCGTCGGGCCCTTGGGAGGAATTTGAGCGCGGACCCCGCAGAGCTGAGACCCCACGGCAGGTGCCGGAGCTGCTCCCGTAGAGGGGGTCCGGGACCTCTCTCTGCACTACGGACAGCAGGGACGCCAGAGCTCTCTGGAAGCAGCTGGGGTTGCTCACGGGTTTGGCCAAGGGGCGCGTGAACAGGCCGGCCGTGGCCACCCCAGAATCCAGAAGAGACGGCCCCGGGCATACAGGCAGAGACACCACACGTCAGGCTGGCCTCGTGGAGGTTTCTGTAACCGCCCGGGTCCCAGCGGCGCGGGCGGGGGACACCTGTGGGAGGGGGAGCAGGGGGTCCCCCGCCTCGTAGGGAGCCGCCGAGCTCCTGCTCCAGCTCTGGGTCCAGGACCTGGGCTGCCTTCCCGAAAACGACCGTCTGTCCTGCATGTGTGTCCGGCTGCGTTCCACACGGGCTGTGTGTCTGCGGCTCACGGAGCCTCCGAGTTTTACTGCCCCAGGACGGCGGCCCAGGCTCCCGCGCTGCCCACACACCTGCGGCTGCCTCGGCCCACCCGTCCGGCCTCGTGCGTCGGTCCGCGGAGCCGTCGGGGGCGCGACCCCGCCAGTGACCACGCGCAAGGAGCCGCGGCTTTACGGGCGGCGTCTCTGCTCGGAAGAGGCCGGCGTCGCCTAACGACGACAGGTCCTAGCTCCGTTCCATCCTGCTCCCCTCTCCTCCCCAATCGGCGTGGGTGTTGGGGTCCAGACCGCCCTCCCCTCCCCCGCCAACGCGCCAGACTTCTCCCCACGCTCGCGGCAGGGGTGCGGCCGACCCCAGTGGGGCACGGCCCGGGCCGGGGCAGGGGCGACCGGGAACCGCGGAAGGGAGGACGTAAGGGCTCTCTGTCACCAGAGGAAGATACTGAGTCGTGCTTTACAAACAGGTCAGCAACATTAAGATTAGAATCTCAAGAAAAACAAAGTTATAAATCACGAAATGAGATAATAGAATGCCATCAATCTGAAATAGGGGCAGTGAATGGGTCCCTTTGATGCATCTGTCCATGTTTTGAGAAACGGGGGGAAACTGCCTTCTGCAGATTCCCATAAATCACTCCGGTTTAGTCACTGGAATAAAAATGGAATTTACTATGTCATCTGAGAGGCGTTCTTTAAAATGACACGCTAGCCCCTTGTCGATGACAGTTCGGGAAAAGATGGCATTATCTTCAGCTTCTTTACTTAATTTGTTTTAAAATTAATAGTTTCTTAGTTTTCTATCTGTAAACATTCCCATAAAGCATGAAGCTGCTTCCTCTGGGTTTTCTCCTGATTTCAGACGCGATTCCACAGACCCGGCACCAGCGGGGATACTCCCGGGAGGGTCTCCAGGGGCAGCCCCCTCCTCATGGTCGCCCCCCGGGATCAGGACCAGACGACCTGGGTACTGGGGACTCTTTCCAAGTCCTTAGTGGTGGGGACAATCCAGTTATGTCTCTGCCTCCCCAACCCGGGCCCTTCCAGCGGCCACTCTCAGCGACAGAGCCCGGCTGAGGCCCACCTGCCCTTCTCCGGAGCTGCCCCAGGGATGGCGGTGGGATCGGTCCCAGCCTTGTAGCATGAGCAAAGCTCATGGGGCAGCAGGCCGGCTGCATGTGGACTGAGCTCTGAGACCGTCATGGTGCCTGAGGTTGAGCACACGGCCCACGGCAGACCCCCCACAGCCCCCCAGGGGTGACGTTAGGACCCCACTTTTCAGACGAGGAAGAGGGGTCCCAGACAGCAGCTGGTAGTCACTGGAACTGGCCCCAAAAGTAGTGGGTCCGACTTCAGGCTCACTTCCTGCCCCCTGAACCTCCCAGAGCCTCCCGCCAGCCCCAGCCCCTGAGCCGTGAAGCCTCTCCCCGCCTTCGGGACGGTGGGCTTCGCAGGGCCCGGGCAGGGTCGTTCCTGGCCAGGGCATCAGAAGTGGGTGCACAGACCCCAGTCCTGCCCGCTGTGCGACCCGGGAGCCTGCGGGAGCTGCGGGAGACAGGGACCCAGGCAGCGGGGAATCAGCGTGGGCGAGCCCTGCGGGAGAGTCCAAGGTTAACCCATGAGGTCGGCAGGCGGCGCAGCGATGGTGGCGGGGAGACCCCAGCTGGGGTGTGGCCCAGGTGTGCGGGGCAACGCAGGGGCCTGTCCCCCCACCTCCGGGAACACTGTGCGGGGCAGTTGCCTCCTCTCCATCTTCCTGCCACTCTCGCTCTGTGAGGGAAGACAAATAGGAGAAAACTTGCAGCTCAGTCATTTCTTTGATTTAATCCCGTTGTCGTCATTTCAGACCTAATCATCCAGTTATGATGACTGTGACGTGTGACCAATTTTAAAAATGATTAAGGAGCCGTTCCACACTTTTTTCTTGTGGGAAGTTATGAAATCCGATGTGCCCTCTATGCCCTGAGCGCGCATCTCCGCCTGGACCATCCTCGGCTCAGGCGCCCCAGCAGCCGGAGGTGGGGTCAGGGTGCCCGGGGCCGGGGGCTCCCCTGGGTGTCCCGCAGAGAGCAGCGCAGTCCAGCAGGCTCCAGGAGCTGCCCCGCTAGCCGCCAGTTCCGGGCTTTGTTCCTGGGACGAGCCGGTGGTGGTCCTCAGGGCGACACCTGACACCCCAGCTGGAAGAGCCCCCCAGACCCGCCGCTCCCTTGGTGTCCAGGTGACCCAGCTCTGCCCCTGCCCCAGCTCTGCCGATGCCCGAGATGCCTTCTGGAAAGAGGACACCCTGCGGGAAGGAAGGAGCGGGCAGAGCCAGGGAGAGCCCGGCAGTAGGGTGCACTCGCGGAAAACCGCTCTGACCGACCCAGGCGACACTCGGAGCGCGGTCTATGCCGTGTCATCAGCGTCGGGCCTTTGGGCATCGTGGGGAGGACTAAAATTTAGGAGATAATCTTAGTTCGGCTAATACCAGACAACACCCGCTCTGTGCCAAATACTGGGGAGAGATCCCCAAACGGGCAGGTCCCACCCTTGGACAGGTCACATCCCTTGGAGGACAGGACGGCAGCACGCACAGGAGGGAGGCACCAGCCAGACCCCAGGTAATTACAGACCTTCACGCAGTGGGTCTTGAGGGTTGAGTAGGAGTCTACAAAACCGCTCTGGGGGGACACGTCCTCCCAGGACCCAGGATCCACGGGCGAAGCAGTTGAAAGGGCAGAGTGTGCTGCGGAAGTGCACGTGGTGGCTGCCCAGGGGGAGCAGGAGGGCCAGAGCCTGGTGGGTCCGCGGCGGCCGAGGAGAGAGGCAGGGTGTCGGGCGTGCGGACAGGTCAGGGGAGGGCCGCGCGGTGCTCCGCTCCTGAAACGAGCCGGAGGCGGCCGTGGACATCTTACGTTCCAGCTCCGGAGTGCCGGAGGGCCACTCTCCGCAGGGACCCGCTCACCGTCGTGCGGATTTCCCTCGAGCCCTCGTCGTTACTTCTAATCCCCTCGCGGTCTAAACCAGAACCCCAGCTTCCCGGCGCTCGGGTGGTGGGGGAGCAGCTGCCCTCCGTCCGCGCAGACGGTGAGGGAATTACCGTTCCCTGTTCCAGATTCCCAGCGCGCGGCCATGCGGTCCGTGCCGGTCCTCGCGTTGTCGGAGTGCGTTTCCAGTGACTGTGGCACAGAAGCAGAGGGAACTGTGATGTGCGCCGAGACAGCGCCCAGGAGGGACAGCCTTGCGCTCGGCTGGCGGGCCTGGAGGCCAGTGTCCCCTGCCAGGCCTGGCCGTCGGGGAGCGGGGTGGTTCTGCCTGTGGCCGGAGCGCGGCGGGGGCTGGGGGCTCATCAGTCCCGGAGCCGGAGAGAAGCCAAGGGAGGTGTTTTCAGCCCACAGCCCGCCCATTGCCAATGGGAGTAGGGGGGAGGGTGGGTCAGATGCTGCCCCCAAGGGGTCCCCCCAGAAGATCCCAGGCACCGAATGACCTCTAGGAGGGCACGTGTGCCATGTTGCCGGCCCGTTCCCTGGCCCGTGGAGGTGGGCGGCAGCAGGTACGGGTCCGTCGCCAGCTTCTCTTGGAACCCTGACCCTGTCTCCCTGTTCCAGAACAAACACGGCCCAGGAGAGCGCAAAGAGAGTTTTCAGAAAGACTCTGCGATGGCTCCTTTTGTGTCAGTGTGACGGGGCTACCGGAGGCCCCCCAGAGCCGGTGTCCGTGAGCGTGTTTTGGGAAGAGCCGAGCGTTTCAGTGGACGGACTGAGCGCCGCGGAGGCGTCCCCCATGGGTGGATCCCTGGAGCAGGCGGCACGGAGAGGAGGACGCTGCCCTTTCCCTCTGTCCCCCTTCCTCGCTGGGGCACCTCTCCTCTACATCTGCCCTGCTCTGTGCCCCGGGACATGGAAGGAGCGACGTCCCCCCACCCTGGGGCCCAGCGGGCCGGCGGCAGACAAGGGGCATCTGGGCCTCTGGGCCTCTGGAACCACAGGAGGCAGCTCGGCACTCCTAAGTCTTCCTCTCTGTCTGCAGAACCCTGGCGACTGCACCCCCAGGCCCAGCGCGCTGGACGCGGAAGCAAAAACACTGAATTTCAGACTCTGAATTTTTTTTTGAATTTGTGGTTTGTTTACTCACTTATTTTAAGTCCTCTTCATCCCCAGTGTGGGGCTCAAACTCGTGACCCTGAGATCAAGCATTGGGTACCCCTCTGACCGCGCCAGCTGACGCCCAACAGGAATGATTTACTGTAGCGTAAGTATGTCCCGAATGGTATTGGGGCATACTTATCCTGAAGTTATTTGTGGCTGACTTGGGGTTCAGAGTGACTGGTCGGCGAAGTTCTCCCGACCACCTGTCTCGGGAACCGCCGAGGCCACGATGGGGAGGCCTGCGGGGGTCCCTGGGTGGCAAGTCTGTCCTGGGCCCTGACTGCGGGCGGCCACATGCTCCAGACACACATGTATCCTGTGTGCGCTCACATGTGTGAGCCCCGTCGGGGGTGGCTGGGGCTCTCCCTGCCCAAGGGAGGGGTGGAGGCGGCCAGGGACACATCTCCCGTAAACCCCGGGGTCTGTGGCTTCCCTCACTGGTTAGGAGGGACGGAGGGGACACGCTCAGTGGGGCTTCCTTTTTCTAATTGCTGGGACCAGTGCAGCACTTGGCAGCTGACAGGTCTCGTGTGTGGGAGCAGTCGGGGCTCCCCGCACGCCTACACCTCCACACCATCGTGGCTCCTGCGGGCCAGCCAGAGCCTGTCTGGTCAGCCCCGGGCTCAGATGCCTTGGCCACCCGCTCCGAGGAACATGATGTCCGCCTGCCTTCTCTGCCAGCGTGTGTGCCCACCAACATGCAGCCTGTGGGGACGGGCTGCTGCTGGGGGCTCTGGTGCCCGTCTTTCCCATCCTTGGAGAGCTAGGACTCCCTGCAGGCTGGCACCCGGCTCCTCGGAAGGACTACACTTCCCAGCCTACCTTGCAGTCAGAGGTGGCTGGGCGACCAGCTTCCAGCCAATGAGATGCTGGCAGAGTGTCCTGGGGGATTCTGGGAAGTCCTCTTCTTCCGGGAAAGCCGATGTGAGGGCTGGAGCACCTGCGGCCATACTGGACCCTGAGGCCAATAGGGTAGGGCTCCAAGAGCCTCAGGCCCGGGAAGATGCCGGAGCCCTAGTGATTCACATCCGCTAAGACCTGCCCAGGACCGCCTGCGTGTGTTCACACGAGAGGAAAGTGACCGTGCGCAGTGCGTAGGCTCTTTCCTCCCTCCCTGCCAGTATGTAGTCGACCGCGATCTAAGTAGTCCCGAGTCTTTACAGCATTTTGCTCCCGTCTCTCTTTTTTATTTTTTTAAAGATTTTATGTATTTATTTATTTGACAGACAGAGATCACAAGGAGGCAGAGAGGCAGGCAGAGAGAGGAGGAAGCAGGCTCCCTGCTGAGCAGAGAGCCCGATGCGGGACTCGATCCCAGGACCCTGAGATCATGACCTGAGCCGAAGGCAGAGGCTTTAACCCACTGAGCCACCCAGGCGCCCTTGCTCCCGTCTCTTAAACGTTTCCTGCCCATCGTGCTGGAAAAGGCCCCGCGCCATCTCCTTGTGGTCCTCTGCTTCCTTCCGCCCACGCACCCTCCCAGGAGACCCTCCTCCTTCCTCTCCCCATCCAGGGCCTGCTCAGTGCCCCCGCCTCGCTTATTCCTGCCCTTCTTCAGGACTGGGTGTGTGGCTGGGCACTCCCTCTTCTCCCGCTAAGCTCCTCTGGGACCGGCGGGAGCTCCGTCTCCTGCTGTGCTTGTTCCCAGTCTCCAGTTCATTCAGTAACATACGGCGCCCCCGCACCATGGTTTCCTAAACCCTCGGGGCTGACGGCTGCAGGGGGAGACAGGCCACAGGGCCAGTGTGCCCGGAGTTGGGGGATGAGAAAGAGGCAGCCCCGCTGGGCACGATGCTGCCCTGGGGCCGTTGGGGGTGTGCAGGGCCCAGCAGGTGGGAGTGGGGTGGGAGTCGGGCAGGGAGATCGATTCCTGGGCCCAGAGGCCCCCGGCGGCCCACGCCCTTTCAGCCCAGTTGCCGGTGCGTTTTGAATCACCCTCCAGAATGCCCATCAGAAGCCACTCAGCTTTCGTGGGAAGTCATCTGCCCATGAGGGTTTGCGTAGAAAATTGACTGAGTGAGCTGGAAACCAGATTGCTGAGCTGATTCTGGTACCGGAGGGTCCCCTGCGATGCCTGACCCGTGATCTCAGGCAGGATTCCACCACAGCGCGGCGCCCCGAATGGTGAGGCCGGAGTGCGTTCGCACCAGACCTGCGGCTCCCGTCGGACCCCGGCCTGCAGCAGGAGCCTACCCGCCCGGGTGCTGGGGGTCCTGTCTTCGTCCAGATGCGGCTTTTTACTTTAAAGAACCGTATTCTCATGGTGGGTTCCCGCTGGGACGGGCCGGCTGCGTGGAGGCGGCCGTGCCGCAGGGCGGATCCCAGGCGGCAGCAGCAGCTTCTGGCGGCCGCCCCGTCCACCCTGCACCTCGGGACTCGGGGTCCGTGCGGGGTGCTCTCGGGATCCGAGCCGTCCGCTTGGAGAAAAGCCTTCTTCCCTAGGACGCTCAGTGTCTGCCTGCCATGGGCCTCCAGGGGCCACGGTGGCGGCCACCAGGGTGCTGTTCGCGGGGGCTGGAGAAGGACATGGAAGAGAGGAACCAGGAACAGGCCGTCTCCTCCTCTCCCTGAGCCGCGGGGCCCCATCTCCTCTCCTTGGGCTGAAGGAGGGGCTTCTCTTGAATCAGTTGTTCCTGCTCCAGGGGCTCCCGTCTGTGTTCTGGGCTGCCTTGGAGTCCAGGCCGGGCGAGACCTCCCACCCCGGACTAGTGGTCCTTCACACTCCGGCCTGTCCCCGGTGCACCTGCTGCCCCGTGTCCTTCCGGTGCTCGGGGAACTGCCCTGCATGTCCGTGCAGGGCATACCGGGGGCTGGAGCCGGCCTACCCCAAATCAGGACTCCCTCAATGGTTACTTCTGACGTACTCAGATCCGTAACTCGCCTGTGGCATCTAAGACCTTTAAATAAGCCTCACGCGCGTGTCCTTCCGCGTCTCCCTCGTCTTCCATCTCCCTGGATTTAATCTGATGTAGGAAGTGGGAGTTTGGCTTCGTTTTCTCCAGGCAGCGAGCTGTTCTGCACCCCACATCTTCCTCCGAGTGACTCAGCCCTGGGGGTCCCCGTCCTCCTGGCTACAGGCCATCCCACTGGGGGTCCCCGTCCTCCTGGCTGCAGGCGATCCCACCGGGGGTCCCCGTCCTCCTGGCTGCAGGCCATCCCACTGGGGGTCCCCGTCCTCCTGGCTGCAGGC